>LZPO01045434.1:0-11813 GCA_001675575.1 Neotoma lepida | reverse complement strand
CGCCTAACCTTATTCTGCCTCACCATTGGCCAAACAGCTTTATTTATCAACCAATCAGAGCAACACATATTTAGAAAGACATTCCCATCATATATTTAATATGTTATTGAGTTAATGTGAGATCGCTATCATGGAACATAATACAATATGGCAGTTGGTCACATGAAAAAAGGAAGCTACAGTATGTGGGCAGACACACAGGAGGACTACATGTACAATAGAGGCAGAGACCAACTGCTGTGGCTCCATACCAAGAAAAGCCTGGAAGCCTACAGCCACTGATGTAATCAGACAGAAAGAAGGATTCTTCCCTGTGTATCTCAGAGGGAACATGGCCCTAACACATCACTGCATCTTTCCAATGTGGTGATATATTGTGTACTCTATTAAAATTTGTTTGAAGATCAGAGAACAGAACAATCCACTAGATTAAACATAGATGCCAGGCAGTGGTGGCACACACCTTTAATCCTAGGCAGAGATCCGTCTGGATCTCTGTGAGTTCAAGGCCACCCTGGACTACACGAGATTGACTCAGCCCAGGAGAGAAACAGAACCGAGCAGTGGTGGCACACACCTTTAATCCCAGCACTTGAGATCTCACACTTTTAATCCCAGTATTTTGGGAAGTACACAAGGCATTAATGCCAGCACTAGGAAGGAAGTGATGGCTGGGTGAAGAAAGGTATATAAGGCTAGAGGAGACAGGAGCTAAAAGCTTTTGTAGCTGGTCCCCTTTCAGCAGTGGACTCAGAGACATTCAGTCAGAGGATTCGTGGAGTTGGTGAGGTGAGACATGAAAGTGGCTTGTTCCTTTGTCTCTCTGATCTTTCAGGATTTTCCCCAATATCAGGTTCCCAGGTTTTTATTATAAGACCTTTTATAATTTCTGCTACATTCTAATCCCCAGAATGAAGGATAGAGAAGCCCAGGAGATCTATCTAACCCCACAGCCTATCCCAGGAACCTGCTGCTGTCTCTGTCTATTGCACATTGGGAAAGGACTTGAACATACTCCAGGCCAACTGCCAAAGGAGTGGAAACAAAAGTCTCTGAGAATATAGCTGTTCAATCCCAATCCCAAACCATCATTTGTAGCTAGTTTAATGTAACGTATAACCTATGTACTGGCAGAACTTATGCTTTCAGTTTTAGTTACTTAGAAACTCAAAAAAAGCATTACTTGTCTTAATAAGTTGTAGAGCATTCTCTTTAATAAGCGCAGTGAGAATAGAAATCTCAGGGAGATTCATTAAAAGCTCTGAACAACAAGACCTAGTTTAGAGTTCGGTGGTTGGAGCAAAGCCAGAGTACGAGTCTGAAGTGACAGAGGCCGGGGCAGAGCTGCATGTTAAGTGTTGACTGGAAGCAGGCAATGCACTGTCCGCACATCAAAGTCACATCTTTTTCCTGGATCTTAGAGGTTGTGTGTGGGGCTTGCACATTTCTGTTTCCAAGGAGCATCCACTATGGGAGAAAACTTTATTTTGTGTGTAGAATAAAAGCACAGCANAGCTACTAGTATAACTATCATCTTCGGGGAACTCTGGGACCTCTCCTCTTCACCTAGAATAAAATCTTACCCTCGCTTCCTGCCAAGGGGCAGCTGTAATAGAGTGTTCATTGATTGCTCTTGGACAAGCTTGATACAGTAGCTCAAGATTCACCTTGCTTTGGTAGGTGGTCACATATTTAACTACTGTTTTAAGTCTTTATTTTNGTTTACTTTGGTTAACAGCAACAACAAACAGTGTGATAAAAGGCTGGGNAACAACTCTGTTTTCTTGAAATCCTACAATCAAGTTCTTTATTACACCTAAGAAATTACAGGTTACTGTGTGCTGTGCTGTGTGAGCTGTGTGTGTTGTGTTTACTGTGTATTTACTGTGCATTACTGTGTACTGTGTGTTTACTGTGTTGTGTGTGCTGCTCTGTGTGAGCTGTGTGTGCCATGCTATGTTGTATTTACTGTGCTGTGGCTATGTAACAAATATTTCCTATTACCTGTTAAATAATATGACTGAAAGCAAACAACATCACCATAATTTAGGAATGGTGAGAGAAAATTCAAAAGGAAAAGTGGCAGGTGCAGCCCACCCAGGTTGGTACCAGATAGCGCTGCTACAGGTTTCAACCCCCTGCACNNTCATNCAGCACTGCCATAGGCTGCACCATCTCTCAACATGCATGTCTGTTTGCTTGTTTGTTTATTTTAAGAGAATATCACCGGTCTATAGTTGATCATATCGAAATGACTATTTCAGTTGACACCAACAACCACAGAAAATTGGGGCAACTCAGTTATATAACCAGACAAACAAGGCAAAAGTGAATATTAGTTAACTTNCTTACAATTATACGTGTAAAATACAACAGAAATGAAGTTGAAATGAAAGAGTCTGGCTCCTACTCCATGGTCTCTCCTACTTCAGAATACAGGAACAGTGTAGACTAAATTTCCTCAGTAACATCTATAGAGCTTGAAGTCTAAGAAAAGTAATTTTTTACAATATATACTATTTCAGAAAGGATCGTCTTTTGATATCCAATATATGTGCCAAATGAACAATGGTTTTTTCAAAGCCACTTTCATCATTACCTGGCAAAAGGAGAGTCTCAGAGAAGAAAACTTTCTCAGAAAGATGTTGCAAGTAACATAAACAAATGTAGTTGCTTCTCTCCTGGGAAAAAACTAATCAGAGCCAATTGCCTCCACTGAAATCCCCTAATTCTGAGGTTGCAGATATCCTAGGCTCACATATTGATTTAAGTGCAAATACAAACTGATATTTTCAAATAGATACATGAAATAGCAAAGTGTTTACTCGTCTCCTTAATACTCCAGCATTTTCATTCTTGGATTTGAAATAAAAATTTCATGTAAAAATCTATAGCATTCTACAATTTCAAGGAAGTTATACTAAGTTGTAAATATAATTAAGTTATTTGTAAATATTACACCTAGATCTTGATGAACATTTCATAAAATATTGTCACTCCCATCACCACCACCACTGATGTGCATACATTTCATATTTTGTTCATCCCTTCATCTTTTAATGGATGGTTTCTACTTTCTATTATGAATAATGCTGATATTAACGCTGTTGTATGAGTATTTGTTTAAAATCTTGTCTTTAATTCTTTTTGTTAAATAGGTAGAAGTAAGATCACTGAATCCTAAGCTATTGTGAAACTCTGAAACCCCTTAACACAGTGGCTGTGCTATTTTACATGTCCCACTAGCAGTGCATGGTGTTTCTAACTTCCCACACCTTCGTTGTGTATGTGTGTGTGTGTGTGTGTGTGTGTGTGTGTGTGTGTGTGTGTGACTGTGATGATTTGTGTTGTCATTTTCACAGAATCTGGAATCATCTAGGACACAGGCTGCCAGGTACATCTGTGAAGGATGATTTAGGTAAGTATAGCCCCTCGGCATGCCTCTGAGTGAATATCTTGATTAGTGTAATTGAAGAAGGAAGACCTATCCAAATAGAGGGCAACCTCTTTGCCCAGGCTTGGGTCCTGGGCAAACAGAGTAAAATAGAGAAAGCTAGCTAAGCAGGAACATTCATCTCTTTCTGTTTTCTCAGATGCAACATGATCAGCTGCTTCAAGCTCCTGCTGACATGCCTTCCCTGCCATGATGACTTAACCTGAATCTCTAAGCCAAAATAAACCCTTCCATTCTTAAGTTACTTTTGTCAGAGTATCACAGTAATAGGAAAAGTAACTAATATGGTCTTCATAATGGATGGGAAGAGCTGAGCCGCTATACCCATTGATGATTTTGGATTTGTTTGTTTGCTTTTGTTTTGTTTGTTTTTGATATGAGATGCTAGTATATAACTTAGACCAACTTCAAACTCTCTAAATATCCCAGGATGGCCCTCAACTCACAAATCCCCTGCTTAGCCTCCTGTGTGTTAGATCACAGGTATGCCATCACATCCACATCATTGCCAACCTTTAATTAGGCTGTTTCACATTTTAGTATTAAATTTCGAATTTCCTTATGTATTTTTTTGGATCAAATATCTGTTGCCTGTTGACAGTGCAAGACATGAGACTGACATTAGGCAGGTTCTCCTATCATGATTGCATTAATATATCAGTCAAAAATTGCATGCTGAAACAGAAATGACCATGTGATGAAGGGCTTTTACATCTGCTTTCTGAAACTACTGGGGTAGGGTTTGACTAAGTGTTATCAGCACGAGGGGTGCTGCAGCTCCTGTCTGGACTTTTGTGCAGATTCCACATCTGTGTGTGTGAGTTTTTGTTTTTTTAAGACGTGTTTCTTTAGGAGCCATCCTCAAGCCCCAGAATTGCTTTAAAATTCAAAATAATTTCCAGTAGTGAGGTGAGAAGCTGCCATTTGGTGACTAATGAAGAGCTTTGAAAGGGCAATTTTAGAAAACCATAGGGCAGTGGGAATGCTGCAAAGTCTCCAGGCACAGATTGAACAGGGGAGAGTGTAGAGGTGTGGTTATATAATGTGTANCCTAATAAAATTTGCCTGATGATCAGATAACAGAACAAGCCACTAGATTAAACATAGAGGCCAAGCAGTGGTGGCACACACCTTTAATGCTAACACTCTGGAGGCAGAGATCCATCTGGATCTCTGTGAGTTCAAAGCCACCCTGGATTACATGAGATTGACTCAGTCTAGGAGAGAAACAGAACCAGGCAGTGGTGGCACACACCTTTAATCCCAATATTTGGGAAGCACACATGCCATTAATGCCAGCACTAGGAAGGAAGTGATGGCTGGGCAGAGAAAGGTATACAAGGCTTGAGGAGACAGGAACTGAAGGCTTTCAGGCTGAGGAGTCCTAGAAGTAAGAGGAGACAGTGGCTTGTTCCTCTGTCTCTCTGATCTTTCAGCATTTACTCCAATATCTGGCTCTGGGTTTTTTATTTATAAGACCATTTAATTTGTGCAACATAGAGGGGCATCTGCTTTGAGAGGATAAATAGTGCCCTTCCATTTCCTTATCACAGAGCATGACAAAGCAGCAAGGCATTCCCATTCAGGTCAAACAGCCAGACCGGCACAGATGACTGCTAAGAAAGGCAGCAGGGGGTTGAGAGGGCAGGTTAGCAGCATGCACATTGGAGATTGATGTTGATCCTCTTTGCTGCCAAGTGAAATGCCAATAATGCTTGTGTAGCATTTTGTGAGGCAATGGGAGTATTGATTCCTGAGCGATAATAAAGAATGGAGCCACGCTCTTAGGTATAAAAATATTGGCAACTGTTACAAAGAATTGACTCAAGGGGCCTGAGTGCCAGCCTATCTTAATACAAATAATTCAGGCTTCAGAAAGGTTTCAGAGAGCAGCCAGGCATGGCTTGCAGGCAAGGATTGTGCTATCAATGTACCTGCAGGTTTACTGGTTTCACAGTATATTGGGCTGTTGGACTAAGTAGAACTAGAGCAAATGTATTCCTGAGGTTTGTTGATAATGAGAAAAGATGATTAAAAATTAAAGAAAGGAAAGGAAAAGAAAAAAGAAAGATTATAAAATATCCACTGATGCATTTTTAAAGTTCCAGATTTTGTCTGCATTTTTTTTTTTTGCTGTTGTTAAAGATGAAAGCAGAGGAACATTGTACCTTAGATGTGTGTCTTCTGAGATCATTTTATGCTATAGGGTATAGGTTTGACACCCAAGCTAAACTGGAACTCTTGCAAACATACATAGCTATTACATTTAATGATATCAAGTTCTTGATATGTTGATATAATGCTGAAGAGTTGTTCAGAGAAGGGCTAATGTATGAGTACTTACATACATCAATCCCTAAGTAGAATAACTCTCTGAAGAAACAAAATAAGCCATCAACACTGAGGCACCTATCTATCTTTACACTTACTAAGAGTAAAAATAATTTTGTCTCATATGAGGTCAGCCTACTCTAGGAAGCATCAAACTACTTGAAAATAATTGTTAAAATATTATTCTTAAAATGCAGAAATAACTATGGACTGATGTAATCTTATATATGTATGATGCACAGATATATACAAATTTTATATTAACTGATGGCAAAGGAAGAATAAATATTGGCTTAGATCTGGCTATCCTTTGTAGAGCAAGAATGCTTTAAGAATCAGAAAGGGCCTGGTATTTAGTTCAATAATAGAACATTGCTAAGCATATGAAAGGGTCTACATTCAACGATNACCACTAAATCAATTAATCAATGAATTAATTAATATAAAGATTTTGGACATCATAATTGATATTGGCCTTTATAAACTAAGATGTCATGAATGCATATTTTGGGTGTTTTTTTTTCTGCTCCGATGTGTTTGCCATCTTGCCCTTGATCATTCCTAAGGACACTATACATCTATTGTTAAACAAGAAAGAGAATGAAAGACACTCAGGAAAAACAATAGCCTTGTAAGCTCAGTATCAGTCACAGCACACAAGTACCAGAGCCTAATTCAGCTTCAGAGAGTCCAAGCTAGCCCACAGTGGGCTCCTCAGAAGGTTAGATTTTTCTCAAGCCCCATATAAAAAAATGGTTGAATACTTTAAAAGTATTGATAACTCTAGTGTTATCAAAGAAATTCTGCTGGTGGCATAGGGTGAGTTTCTCACAGGTAATACACAATATGTGTTGTGTTCTTAATAGGTTGTTTGATTTACTACTGAAGTTGTACTCATAAACATGGATATAAAAATTTAGACATAAGGTTTTCATGGCTGTTCTATATATAGTAAAATATTGAAATAAAACTACCAAATATGAAGAGGAAAGTGGTATTAAGTGAAGTAGTGCTCAGCTTTTCTTTAAGAGTGAGGAGATGCTGCACTGACAGAGACTGACACTGTAGGTTGCCCAAGGTCACCATTCCTCACAATCCTGCTTTTGCAACTGCTTCCAGATTGCATTAACCCAGCCACACTTCCTCCTCTGCACATGACNTGAGATAGGTGATTATCACTGTGCCCAGTCCCAGGGGAAGGACACGGTTGTGATAAGGTAGCCAGAATTATCCTTTGTATTAGGGAGAAATATTTTTTTTTCTTCTTAGACCAATTTGACTAAACAAGTTTTTTCTTCTTAGAGTTGACTATTGTCTTACTTAGGGTTTCTATTGCTATAAAGAAACACCATGACCACATACATAACTATTATAAAGAAAAACATTTAATTGGGTGGCTTACAGTTCAGAGGTTCAGTTCATTATCATCATGGTGGGATATGGCAGCATGCAGGCCAATATGGTGCTGGAAAAGTAGCTGAGAGTCCTACATCTTGATTTGCAGGCAACAGGAAATAATCTGAGTTTCTGGGTGTGGCTTAAACATATATGAGACCTCAAAGCCCGCCTCCACAGTGACACACTTTGTCCAAAAAGACCATACTTACTCCAAGAAAGCCACACATCCCAATAGTGCCATTCACTATGAGCTTTTGNGGGCCAATTATGTTCAAACTACCGCCATTGTGGTAGTCAAAATAATAGACAACTTTAATGTATTACTTCAAAATCAAAAGCACAAAACAGTATGCCACCTAACTCTACCTCTGTTACCACATATTCTACAAATAATTTTAACATGTTGAATATGGTACAGGATAGTGTAAACATTATAAAAAATCTTTAGTTTGTGCCTCTGTTCTAAATTTACATGAGTGAGTACTGTAACAGAATNAAGAAGATAAAACAGTATTCCCCTATGTAAGCATTTTAATCTAATATTGATAAGTATTTCAAAGCCTCCTTCCATCCTCAACTCCAGACACCATTGTTCAACTATCTACTATGAATCCAGTTGTTTAATTTCCACATAGCAGGTCTTTGTCTCTCTCAACCCTCTTTCATTTATTTTAAGTAATATGTTTGAGCTTTAGCTATGCTGCTACAAACAGCAGGGTTTACCAACACAGTAGGGCAACTAAAGTTCACAAAATGTATTATACTTTTAATGAAAAACTACAAGAGAGAAATTAGAAGCTTTCCCAAATGATGTGTTTAAGGAAATGGAAACACCAAACATGGCAACTTAACTATTAAACCCTGTATATGTTCATGAATTATCAGTGTGCCCCATAAATACATATAAATGCTGTCAATTATATGACTTTTATATATCACCTAGCACTTCCTATATGTTAATAAATCTGATAGAATGGGGAGCCATTACAAAAAAGAAATTTTAAAAATCTATACTCATATTAGTTAGCATAAATAATTTACCAGTCCTATTTGCTTATCAGAGACCAATGACTTCTAAGTTATAGCTTAGGGAAAAGAAAAGCAAAATTCCAATGCTCTACTCATTCTTTTCCATCAGCANGAATCATACAATTAGATCCTTACTGATTCATTTTTGTTTCAGCAGGTAGTAGATGAAAAAATGCACACTGTACACAATTAAAAACATTTTTCTGTTGTCATTTTGATATGGTAATGCAGCTGTACTATTTTATTAATTTATCTAAAAATATTATTGAGTATCTGTTTTTGGCAACATGCTAGTTAGGCACAGAGAGATGATAAAAATGAATGAAAAATAGTCCCTACACCGTGGGAGCTCAAAGTATAAAGGACAAGCAGACATGCAAACATTGAGGTTGTAATGCCCTGATGCCAAAATAAAGATGTACAGAAAGGAAATGGTGACATGAAGAAGTCATCACTCTCAGTTATGGAGAAGAAAAGTAGACAGACACATTTGTGTGAGATTTGGACCATAGATAATTTGTATACCCACTGAACAAATTTAAAAAAGGTAATCCTGGCAGAATTGTAAAACAAAGGAGTTGTGATTTCACAGGGTAGTAAGCAGACATAATAGATCTGTTTGCCCACAGAATAAGTAACAAACAACAGCAGAAGATGGGTGCATATGCCTCATNGATAGGTTTTCAGCCATAAAGAATAAAGGTATGCCTTTTGTAGGAATACAAGCCTAGATGATTGTCTCAAGTGAAATAAGAGAATCACAGAAAAACAACTGGGGGGGATGTCTTTCTGTACACTGTGAATATATGTTGTTCCCATTGGTTAATAAATAAGCTGCTTTGTCCAATGGCAAGGCAGCTTAGAGGCAGGCAGGATATTCAAGGAGGGAGACAGAAAAGAGAAGGCAGAGTGAGGGAGATGCCAGACTGCCATCCTAGGAGCAACATGCAATGGGATGCAGGTAAAGCCATGGAACACATGGCAATATATAGATTAATAGTTATGGGTTGAGTTAAACTACAAGAGCTAGCTAACAAGAAGTCTGCCATAGATCATACAGTTGATAATTAATATTAAGCCTCTGAATGATTATTTTATAAGTGGCTGAGAGACTGTGGGGCTGGGTGGGACCACAGGGCTGGGCAGGACCAGAGAAACCTTCTGGCAGCAGACAACTGTCCTGTTTTCTTTCTTTTTTGGTTTCTATATTTTATATAGATATAAATATCACATATATGTATACAAATATAAGATATGAAATTAGAAGTAAAACTGTCCAGAGGGACAAAGGGTACCAATAGGAGAGGGGAGAGTAAAAAAAGAAGGGAAGATGGAGGATTATGAGGAGAAATATACTTAACATATATTCTATATATATACAGACAGAATCTTAAATTTTCAATTAAAAAATAATTTGAAAAAGGGTACTTTGTGTGGATAAATAAATGTGCTCACCAAAGCCACAAATTCATTAAGTGAAAATTCAAGTGCCATGGAGGCTACCTCCATATGAGTTATTGGCCATGGAAGTCTCTGATCTCCCATCAAACAATATAGACTACTATTTGCTATCATCTCTGCTGTAGGTTGCCCATCAGATCTAGATGATAGAACCTTAATATTGAAGATACTACATGTTTTGGCTATAAAGCATGGACAAATCAGGTTACAACAGAACTGGGAAGTTCCACCCTTCCAGTTTCCTTTTATAGGGCCAGAAGGTGCTAGGTAGGCTGCTGGAGGAGAATCATAAATAGTCTTACTTAGCTGTGGACTCTGAGTGCACCTTAACAACCTACTAGTCAACATATACTGTGTATTGCTGGTACATTAGTGTTGTGCTGTTAGATTTCAGTATACATATAGTATTAAGTCTATAGACTTTAATTAGAGAAGCTTTCTTTACAGTCAATACTTGTTGAATACTTCTTGAAGAGATCACAGATGGCCAAAGAGACAAAAATAAGTGACTGTGGAATGCTCAACCAGAAATGGCGTGTGTGTGTGTGTGTGTGTGTGTGTGNGAGAGAGAGAGAGAGAGAGAGAGAGAGAGAGAGAGAGAGAGAGCACTTACTACACCATTCAATGTTCTAAGAACATTGAATATTGGATAAGGTAGAATTTGAGAGCTGGAAGATGCAGTGAAGTATTATGGAATCTTATCCTCAAAGCATGACTAGGCCAATGCTTTCTTGAAATCTCACCAGGCATGATTGCCTGTATAAGACCTGAATAGCATAGAGACCATCAGCATTCACTCATGGGTGTGGGATCTTGAAGATTTATAGGCAGTTAATGGTTTCTGATGAAGAGAGAAACATTTTCAGTAGTGTATCCACTGGTAAACAGTCTATGATCCTGTAAATTACCATTCANCTATGCTTCTATAAGTAATAAGTTACTCACAAATTCACCAAACAAAACAAAAACATGAAAGTAGAGAGGGATTGTTTAGTAANAGGAAAGATATCAGCAGGAGTGGGGGAAGGACTTGAGAGAGTGGTGGAGGTGGATATGTTCAAAGGTCACTATATATGTGGTGTGTGTATATGTGTGTGTGTGTTTATGTGTATATATAATATCATGTTTTGGGATATTTTGATCACACTCCTGAGACTGGCAATAAAGATTACCTAGAATCACAGGGAAAAGCTAGCTACTAGATGACCAGAATTAGCCATAGAGGTTTTAGAGGACCCAGTACATAGAGAGAGAGACAAGAAATAGTAGGAAGGGACTTAGAAAGATTTACGGACTTTTTAGATAAAGGAAGGAGAAAGAGGAGGTCACTGATTGCTTCTGGTTGCTTCTCCACCTATGGTTAATCAGATTTTTACCTCAATATCTGACTCCTGAGTTTTATTTAATAATAGAACAATATAAGTAATCACTTCATCTGGTGTCTGACGTGGGGCACAAGATTATAAGACAGCTGCTCACCACTGGCTTTGCCACCACTAGGGTTGCTGCTCACAGCTGACTCTGCCATTCAGGTGGCCCCATGCACTTGCTTCCTGCCACATGGGTTTCTCCTGCTCACCCTCATGTGTCTGGTTTTTAGGGGTCTCACTCCCACTCCCTGCAGGTTACAGGCTTTCTCTCGATACCCTGTCCACCACAATACCAGCCTGGCCACCTTGACACCTGCTTGCACCTGCTCAGTCTTCTACTGCTGCTGCTACTGCAGCGCAACCTCAGCCTTCAGCTAAGCATCAGCAGCTGCAGGTGGCCTCTGCCTGGCCCATGGAGCAGAGAAGCAGCCACTAAGACCCCAGCATGCACCCAAGCTAGCCTAGCTGCCCACCTCCACACACACAGTCAAGCACTGTCATCACAGCTGGCTACCCTCAAACAACTTTGCCCTCACTGTCATTGTCAGGAGATCTGGTGAGACACTTGAGAATTCTTAATGGGGGAATTAGTTTAAAGTCAAAGTTTTTCCCCACATTAAGAATGGAGAACAATATTACGATGCAGGGAGTTAGGTGTCTATATGTTTCTACAATAGATGATTTGAAAAGGAAAAATTAAATGAAGGAATAAGAAGGGATAATCTACTTAGTTGAGATTGACATAATGTTGATTATTATCACTTTGGCAA
>LZPO01045432.1:0-19545 GCA_001675575.1 Neotoma lepida | reverse complement strand
CATGTCATCATTTCCTTGGAGACATTACGGCTTTGCTGATAGGTCTGGTATTTCTCCTCATGTTTTGGACAACCTCTGCAGGAGGCTAAGTGTGGTAGAACCAAATAACAAAGTTAACTAAAAAAGAAAGCTTCTAGTTGGGGCACATGATACGTTATAAAGGATGGGATTAAGCAGGGCTCATGCCATGGTGCCTGTCCCACTTTGTCCTCATATCAGGTAAACCCTACTGTTCTTCTTATTTAGTCTTGAGACAACTCACTACTTAATGTAGAAAAACTTACTGCCTCTAATTCTGTGTTCTGTAGAGCCCTGTTCCTTTCATTATATCCAATGCTTCTTTACACATAAGGAAACCGACCTTTTTGAGTATGTGTACTTTTCTTGCATACACCATTTCCTTTCTCAGAATTAGCATGAGTAATTGATTATTAGCCCAGGCTTGCTAGGGCAGCATGGCTTATATAAGAACTAGGGCAAAATCTGAGAGGCAGTTTGTACTGAAAGAATGCTGAAATTAAGCCTCCAAAATCTCCAGTCTGTCCTTAGACCTTTATTTTCTCTAAACTGAGGTCTTGTTTATTTTACATATTTAGGTCCCCACTACTCTTTGAGTCCTAGAAACAGAGACGTATTCCTCATGGCTTACTAGCAATTTTGATAGTTAGTGTTCTAATTTTAGTATTATGTGTCCTGCTGGGCTGCACTTTGTCCTCCAAGGCCATCACCTACTACCTATTTGGGTGTGGACTTCATGCATTTGTAAGGGTATGATGAAAGCTATACAACTGGCTCATGAAAAGTTCTGATGGGTGGTTTTCTAACTTCGGAACCTGCAGAAATGCCAAGGAATGTGCATAAGGCAGTGTGAGCACTCATGTGTTGGTACAGATACCCATTTGTGGGAGTAGTGGTCAATGTCACTTCTGCTTCCACTTTCTTCTCTCATTCTTGAAAAAGTCCACTGTGCCAGATGGGACATGGGAACAGAAGTCAAAAGCCAGGAACCTGGATAAGACACAGTTGAGTCCAACTAGGGATATTTCAAGGTTGGGTTATGGCCAGTATTTAGAGTTTATAAAATTGAATCTGGAGAGAATATAAAAATCCCAGCCAGGAGGCCCAGTCAAAGCCTCATCATAGTTTTGTAAAGCCTCAATTCCCTACTTCAAATATAGTTAAGGCTTCAACATTTATATGTGGATTATATAAGGAATATATATGTATATGCATATACACACATACATATTTATGTTCCACAATACTATCTAAATTGAAGCCATCACATTGTAGTCTACGCTTTTGCATATTAGAGAACAGTTATGAACTTGGCCATATCCTCACTGCTCTGGCAGACTATGACGCTGGATCCAACACAAGGAAGAAACCAGTATTCTTTGGCGAACCAATTCATTCCATTTGAAGTAACTACTGCAACTTTTTAGAGACACCAGAGTCATGGTTCCAAGTTGTGTTCATCTTAGCACTCCCTTTTATTAATCCCTTGAGACACCACATAATATTTTATGAAGGAATCTCAAGAGTTCCTGACCACTCAGACTATAGCTGATAGTGGCCCAGCAGTCCCAGGTAATTTTTTTGGCCAATCACCCGGACCTGTGCTTCCCTGAGGGGAACAGCTTTTGTTTTTATTGGTGCTGACTGAAGACATTGAGCCATAGTGAATGAGTCCTGTCTGGGAATCAGTTTCACCTATCACCACTGTGCTTCAAGCCCATAGGTCAGTCTTGACAATAATTAATATCTGAGAGTTCATTTTGTACAGACATTGTGTTAGCACATTACATTGGCTTAATATGCAGTGCTGTGGAGATTGGTGACAAATGCTCATGACACAGAGAATGAAATAGGCTCAGATAAGTTGAANAATTCCCACAAGTCCACAGATATTGAGAGGTGAAGCTTAAATTTAAAACCAGATAGATGGAAGCCAGAGGCTGTACTTTAAGCATCCTGCATATCACCTTCAGGTCTGGCCATCTGCCCTTCTCCCACATTAATCTCCTCTCTCTCCCAGCTCCCGGCTCAAAGATGAATGGATTTTCATATTAGCAGGATGTGATTTGGGCATGTCAGCCAGGGACAGAGAGTTTGTACTTTTATTCCTATCTAGTGTTCTCTGCAACTAAGCTGGAGTTGAATTAGCTGGGTTACCGTTACAGGACCATTGAGAGACGTTTGACTACATTTTCAGTATGAGCTAAAATACTCGAAAGAGGAGCCCACAGTATTGGTGCCATTAGAGATTTTATCAGTGATGTTGTTAGTAGTATCTGGGTCAACAGTTGCATTTATTATCTCCAATGAAAAGTACTTCTTTTTAGCTCTCATATGTTTTCAGTTTTCTTTCTTCTTTTGCTTATTTTCTTGTCTTCAATTGTAATAAATAAATAACATGTGAACTGCACTTTCAAAATACAGTACTTTTTTAAATACACAAAGCCCTTTATAATAGGACTGGTCTAGTTTATGCAAACAATTACTTTTTAATTGTCTTTGTATTTTGTTGCATACATTTTCAAAGCATGCAGCACCTGCAAAGTGATCATCTTTTAACTATTTCCAAACTAGGGCAGCATATATATAGGCTGATTTGAATGAAATAAATGAATACAAATTCAATAACAGAAGCCAGGTAAAGAAAGTGGGGCATATATATTACTCAAAGCCAAATTGTTTGGAAACAGAGCATTTTATGTGGCCTCCCTTGGAGTTCAGTGGCTTTTTGAAGAGGAGGCACTACTCCTTGATTTACTATCCAGCCAGAAGTTTAAATCCAAGGTTGTTTCACAATGCTGCCTTCTTTTCAAAGTGTTCTTATTAGGAGTTGAGAGCACCCAAACAGAGAGGTGAACATTTAAAGAACAGAGCATAAAATGAAGCTGCACTAATATGAAGCAATTGTTCTGCTGTGGATTCCTGAGAGTTGAATTATACAATTCATGCCTAAGAATAAGACGAGCTCCACAATAAGCATGATTCTCTGTCTCTGAAAATAGGCAGAAAACTTATAAATGCACTTCCTGAAAGAGCGTTATTACTGGTCTGCAGATCTGAGCACTCTGTTCTCTCTGGAACGTACCTGACAATTAATTCTCAAGCCGTTGAAAGGAGGCCTTGAATTGGAATTCAGACCATCATATGTTCTATGTGGTATGGCTCCCAAGGGCCCTCCCTACGCTTTGGTAGAAACTCACTTAGCCTGAGATGCTTATATGTTGTGTTCTTCTACTTAACAGGAAGGCCTTGGGCTGAGGATGCTGTGCAGATGAGAAGATCCAGGGTTACAGACTCAATTACGAAGGCATTGGAAAGAATGCTGAGGGAAGCTAGAACAGGATAGGAAGGAAAACCTTGCAGGATGTTGTCTTAGGGTTTTATTGTTGTGAAGAGACACCATGGCCACGGCAACTCTTATAAAAAAAAAACCATTTAATTGGGCCTGACTTATAGTTCAGAGGTTCAGTCCATTATCATCAAGGCAGGAAGCATGGTGGCATGCAGGCAGTCATGGTGCTGGAGAAGGAACTGAGAGTTCTACATCTTGATCCATAGGCAGCAGAAGCAACATCACACTGGTCCTGGCTTGAGCACATGTGAGACCTCAGAGCTTACCTGCACAGAGATACACTTCCTCCAACAAGGCCACACTTCCTAATAGTGCCATTCCCTATGGGCCAAGCATTCAAATGCTGAGTCTATAGGGTCCATAACCTATTCAAGCCAGCACAGATGTAGTATTGCCTCATATTTGTTCTGGAAATAATCCTATCCACAGGAGCATTTGGACCTCATCTGTAATGAAAGAGGATAAATGTCCATACAAACTTGACAAGGAAGATACCACGGCAGCCTTGGGTTTGCAGATCTAAATCTGCGCTGGTGTTTTATGTCTGTTTCCTCACGTTTTAGCAACTTCCTGAAAACTTTGCAATATCTTTGTAAAAGCAGAAGACAAGGAAATGACAACTATTGGCTCATCCTAAGGACAAATCTAATGTTTTGTCCTCATATGTTTTAGTTTCTAGCAAATTTCTCCAGAGGCCTCAATTAACTTTCAACACTTCCTCAGTGACAATAATTGTGCACTCTCTTGGTTGTCTTTGTTTTTTGAGCAGAGAACAAACTTATAGAGTTTGAGGAATACGTCAGGGCTAGGCAAAGGTAGTAGAATTTTTGAATGATATTGATTATTCTCAAGAATTAGCCAATAAAAAGAAAGGGAAGAAGGAGTTGTGAGATGTAGCCATAAAAAAGAAGGAAAAACAGAAGACAAGAGAGAGGTAAATGGAGTTGAGAGGAGAGAGCATTCCTCATCACCTTGGAGTGCCTTACTAAATGCCAGGTCAACAGACTTGTCTAATCTTTGCAGCTCTGCTCAGAGATTTCATGGCAGTAATTTGAAATTGGCCTGGTGGGAGTATTTGCACCACAGAAATTGGCAAACACTACAAGTCAGTGCTGCTTTGTTTTTTGCCTTTCAGAAAGATGGCTGTTAGCCATTTATTTGCACACTGTTTGTCCTTATGTTTCTTTGTGACACAAAAAAGCCTAAACCATCAACTGTGTCACAGCAGGAGAGTATCTGAGAGAGCGGCTGGATCAGTTGGGTAAGGGTTAACTCNAGGAATACAAACAATAAACTGGAATTATCAGTCCCAGGGTTATTGAAGTTAGAAGTAGATCAAGGTCACAGAGAGGTCAAACTGGTTGAGAAACTATGAGGCCCAAACTCCAATGCCANGAGAAGAGAAAACTTATGCGAAGCCAGGAGTTTGAAGGGATTTTGAGGCGCTTCAGCAGATAAGACATACCTCATTTACTCTGTACAAAGGCCACCGCACAGACTGCTGGGTAGACAGCTGTGGGCAGGCACCCAGGTACATGCTGCACACAGTGTTGCACAAGCAAACAGGCAACACAGATGTAGGCACAGAGGCCTGCAGACAAATACGTAGGCAGGTGGTCTGGCAAAGATGAAGGTTCAGGCAGGCCTCTGACTCCAAGGTCATATTTACACAGAATCACATAAAAGTGGCACTTTGCCAAAAATACCTATATAACTTACTTCAGGGTTCCTTGGACATCCAGTGTCAGCCATTTTGTGCTGACTCATAGTACCCACCCTCCCTGATGGTCTACTCTGGAAATCCATATCAGGGCCATGTTGTCTGTATATAAACTGACCTCTGTTCCCCACAGGAAGGTATATTGAGGCATTCTGTAGAGTAGGAACTCTCATAAAAGAAATAAACTGGCTTTAGAGAGACTAACTTAGTTTGCACATTCTACACAGGAAAGAATTAGTCTACATTTGCCTTCCTCCAATGTTCTAATTCCTATTCCATATCCTGTAGGGCTCTTTTGCAGGCTCTGCTCCGCTTTCAGGATCTCCCTCTAACGTCTGGCTCTTAGGTACTCAGAGGTGTTCTATGTACAGTTGGGCAGGGGCACCCCACAGCCTTGGAGTTGCATCCGCATTGTGATCTGTATGAATGGAGCCTTGGAATCTTGTGGTGAGTACCTGTGTCCCACTATACATGCAGCAGACTACCTGAGGCTCACCTACACATGAGACTAATGTCCTTAGCCCCAAAACCATCAGCTCTGTTCAAGATTTCTGGATTTCCAATATTTATATTTGTTTTTTATTTGTTCGGTAAACCCTAGTTAAAGNGCTGCATTTTCTTTGATAATTATTGAGAATGATCCCCATAGGTTCACATAAGTTAATACTTTGTTCCCAGTTGGTAGAGCTGTTTGGGAAGGATTAGGAGGTGTAGACTTGTTAGAGGAGATTTGTCACCAGGGGTGGACTTTGAGGTTTCAAAAGATCCATGCTGTTTCTAGTTAGCTTTCTTTGCTTCATGCTTGTGGATCAAGATGTAAACTCACATCTACTGCTCCAGCACCTTGGCTACCTGCCTGCTTTCATGCTCCCTGATGATTGTCATGGACCCTCTGCAACTGTGAGCCCAAATTAAAATTTTTTTTTTATAAGTTGCCTTGGACATGGTTTTTTGTCACGGCAGTAGAAAAGTTACTAAGACATTCTGGCATCTTATGGTTTTTTATTCTCCTTCAGTTTTGTCTGTGGCACTTGCCTGGAAGACCTTGTTTGTAAACATCTCTGGCATCAACATTCTACTATCAGAGATCCTGGCAACTTCTCTGCCCCTACCCTCAAAGTGAAACCACCTCAGATAAAACACTATTATAAACCATTTCAATGAGCTAAAAGGGCATGACTATTTCTATTTTTTGAAGCAGATTGAATTTGCATTAATTTTATATTAAACATCACTTAGCTATGATGTAGTAAAAGACCTATGGTCTTTAAAAAAACTTTACTGTTCATTCATATGACACTACCAGCTAGACTGTTTTTAACATTTATTTGTAATTGTGCACTTATTAATGATAGATGCAGCTCAACTAAAAGTGATTATATTATTAAGGGTTTTCCAGGTAATGATTCATGCATATGAGACACTATTAGAAGAGGTTGGAGTTAGGAATGTGGGCTGGTGGGGGGGGGCATGTACATAGAATAGTTTAAGACAGAGAGTGTCACAGTGTGGTCTTTGTACAGAAACATCAAGGTAAAGTTGTAATTATCAAAAGCACAACCTTTTTGTCCCTACCTCAAGCCTGAGTGAGAAATTCTGGGAGTGGGTCCCAGCAATTTGCATTTTAACAGGTCCTCTAGGTGATGCTGATGGTAGCTACGCTATGAAAATCGCTGCTTTAAAGGATAATAACAAGGGATGCTACTAATGACCAAATGAGTATCAACTGAGCTAATGAACTTTCTACAGATTGATGTAGGTTTGGATCCCTGAGCATATTTTTTTTTAATGTGTTCTTAAACATGCAAAACATTCTAGCATTTTCACCTCTTTTGTGTGTAATGATTACACAGATTCATCAAAAGATTGATTGCATGTGTTGCACCCTTTCATTTCCCCAACGATCGCTAATTCTTTAAGATAATACTCATTCTTTAGGTAGCAGATAAGGAACTTGGGGAAATGAANAGGCTTAGAGAACAAAAATGTGTATTGCCGAGGTCCAGCAGTGTTTGTGAGGGAAGCAGCATTTGAGTTACTGTGCCGCTGTCTCCATTGTATCTTTCAGGAAATGAATGTGTGTACTTTGTGTTTTCTCCNTCATGCCTCAAGAAACTTGGAATAATGATTTTTCTTTGGCACAGAATGTTAAATTTAAGAAGATAAAAATTAACCCAGTATAGAATCCAAGTCCACAAATTTAATTATGATTTCCCCCAGTCAGTTGATCTTCCATGATGATATCAACCTCTCTGGAATAGCTGGTAAGGGTTGTACCCATTTTTAAATTCTTGGTGTATCATGAACTTCAGTACACTCTAAAGTTTCNATTCATCCATTAGTTCATCAGTAGGCATTTACTGCAATTCTCTGTTATCTGCCTGTCCCAGATATTATGTGTGGAAAACACAAGGTNGTTTTAGTTTGCATTTCCTTAGTCGTTAAGGATGTTGATCACATTAGCCATTTTTATTTATACTTTTGAGAACTTTCTGTTGAGATTCATAGCTGATTTTCTTTAAGACTAGGTCTTTTTTATAGTTCTTTGTATATTCTAAATATTAATCCTTTATTAATCCTCTATCTGACCTATAATTGGTAAAGAGTCTCTTATATTCTGTGGGTTTCCTCTTCACTCAGTTGATTGTTTCCTTTGCTNTACAGAAGCTTTTTTAGTTTAATGAGATCCCATTTGCCAATTGTTGGCCTTTATTCCTGCACAAATGGAATACCATGGAGTTAGTACTTCCCTATACCTGTGTCTGATAGAGTACTGCCTATGTTTTCTTCTAGCACTTTCAACATTTCAGGTTTCACAAATAGGCCTTTGATACAATTCAAACTGACTTTGATACAGGGTGGTAGATATAGGTCTAACTTCATTCTTTTTCATATGAATATCTAGTTTTCCCTGCACAATTTATTAAATATGCTGCTTTTCTCCCGTGTGTATTTTTGGCCTTTTGTCCAATATCAGATGGCTATAGTTATGTTTGGATCTTCTCTTTTATTCCATTGATCTACATGCCTTTTTTGCATGAGTACCATGCTACTCTTATTACTGTAGTTTTGTAATATAACATGAAATTTGGAATGGTAATTCCTCCAGTATTGTTCTTTTTTTCTCAGGGTTGCTTCAAACATTCAGGGTCTTTTGTGATTCCATATAAGTTTTAGAGGTTTTATTTTCCTTCCATTTCTCTGAAGAATACCATAGATTATCTATCAAGTTTACCCTGGGGCAATGTTTCAATATACATAAGTCACTAAACATAATAAATCATATAAATGNACTTAAAAACAAACAAACAAACAACCCACATATCTCAATAGACATAGGAAAGGCCTTTGACAAAATCCGACATGCCTTCATGACAGAAGTCCTAGAGAGAGTAGGATTAGGTGGGGCATACCACAGCATAATAAAGACTATATTTGACAAATCCTCAGCCAATAACATCATAAAAGGAGACAGACTTGAAGCATGTCCATTAAAACCGGGAATGAGATGAGTATGTTCACTTTCTTCACCCCCTTTCAACTTAGTACTTGGAGCACTAGCTGGNGCAATAAGNCAAGAGAAGGANGTTAAGGGGATATAGATCAGAAAAGAAGAAGTCGAATTATCCCTATTTGAAGAAGATATGATATGATGTTATACATAAAAGATCCTCAAAATTCCACCCGAAAACTTATAGAAATTAAGAACACTTTCAGTGAAGTAGCAAGATACAAAAATCTGTAGCTTTCTTCAGACCAATAACACACAAGCTGAAAAAGAGGTCATGGAAACATATTCGCAATGAGCAGTTTTGGAGAAATGCAGCCAGTAGTACTGTAGGCATAGGAGTGTGTGCATCTTGGGTTTTATCTCTTATGATGTACTCAAGTATTGAACTCAGTTTTGAATCATTCCAACATTTGCTAGCATTGGTTAAAATTATATTCTATAATAATGAATGATAATTATGTCATATGTTAACATTATTTTATTTATAAACAATTAGTAATACCCATTATTTTATTTCAAAATAATGAGCCATGGCTGGGAGTACAGTTCAGTTGGTAAATGCTTGCCTGGTATGCATGGAGCCTTGTGTTCAGTCCAAGCACCACATAAAAATAGTTCTTTTGGTTCATGTCTATAATTCTAGCATTCGAAGATGCAGACAGAAAGATCAGGTCATAGCAGATTTGAGATTCTATACCAAAAGTAAACAATAAATAACAAGTCAAATAATGAATAAATGTGGTTTAAAACAATCNAATTGGATACAATATTTTATTTATTTACTTTTTAATTAATTTTATATGTATAGGTATCTTGCTGGTATGTACATCTGTGCACCATGTTTATGCCTGGTGTCTGAGAAGAGCAGAAGACATAGAATTCCCTGAGTCTTAAGTCACAGANGGTTTTTAGCTGCCACGAAGGTGCTGGGAATCAAACTGGAACCATCTCTACAGCCCATATTTTACTTATGAACTAAAAAATCATATTTATCAAGGAAAATTATTATGCTTTGACAGTCTCACTTGCCTAAATTTTAATGTTTTTGTTTGTTTGTTTGTTTTCACAAATGAATCCTCCCAATGGTCTTAGGACAGTGACTGTAAGAAAAAGGAAAAGAAAAGAGAATGAGAGTTGAATCCTGTCACTCTGTCAGGATTACTTTCACATCTGTTGGTTATACANAGCACCTGAGTAGCACAGGATGATGATATGTGTACACAAACAAAGCTCCAACTATTCTCAGTCATTATGAAATTATTCTCAAAACAAACGTGCTTAACTGACATTGTATGGGCTGGGGTGGTGAATGATGTTANGTAGGTTTTACAAATTAATTTCTTCTGTGGACTATAAATTTTATCAAAATATAAGCAATACAATATGCAAATTTAGAACCTACTAAGACATTAATGGAATTCAAGACTTCTACTCATTATTTAGAAACCAGACCAACAGGCTGAGCATGGCTGTGTATACCTTTAACCCCAGCTCTTGGGCAGCAGAGGCAGGCAGATCCCTGTCCTAGGTCTGCCAGGCCTGAATAGTGAGACTCCATTTTAGGACAAAAGAAAACAAAACCAAAAATCATATCAATACATTTTTGTCCAAATACAATACAAAACAAAGGGCCACATCAATACAATTTTCTTTATTAGTTTTATTCAAGGAAGAGCAGTTTGCTATTGACATTGAGTAAATTTGTTGGCTCAGGGTGATGATCAGAAGGGGCAGTCTTCTGGTCATTTTAATTATTGCTTTTCAGTTCTACAACTCCTGCCCTCAATAGTCCACACCCCAGATAGTTTGTTCTTATGGCCTCACCTGGATATGTTTCTGTCTGTAGCCATTTGGTGTCACATTGCCTGTTACTCTGGAAATGATTTTGGTGGAGCAAGTAGACAGTGAAGTAAGCTCAAAGAACCATCAGAAATAATTGGTGGTTACCCCATGCCACAGAGTTTTGTTGTGCTTAGGTGGCTATGATAGAGAGCTGATAAAGGAACTAATCACTCAGAGCAACGGGCTTAGATTTTTCTTCTTGAAACAAATTAATCACAGGAGCTCAAATGTGTATGGATTTTAAGTAGGCATTTGGAGAAGGCATTTCTGTTATGTATTAAGGTAGATGAAATTTTATGCAAAGTAGATGGAGTGAGTCAAAAGGAAAGAGAGAAAAGTGATATTGAAGGTTTAAATTCACCATAAATGTGTGTGTGTGTGTGTGTGTGTGTGTGTGTGTGTGTGTGTGTGTGTGTGTATGGGGTGTGTATATATAGTGTTTTGAGTATGAAATTGGACTTTTTGAATTGGATTTAAATATCTCTGAAACAATGAGGAATGTTCCCAGGTACCAGTAGAGATATGAAGTTCTGTCCCAAGATCCAGGAGGGACTGTCACTGTGTGGAGATGTTTTCCTGGTAGGAAGCTGTAATATACTTAGTTGGAAGACAATTTCTAAGGAAGTATCTAAGATATGATTGTAAAAAGTTGGCATAGAAAAGTCTACTAATTGCTAATAACTTCTAAGTTCTGTGGGGGCAAATTATATAACCAAAGACACAAGCTGTTTCCACATCCTGTTCGTAAAGTCTGCAAATAGGAGGCTGCAGTCACATCAAACTTGGGTGGTATTTTANAGATTTCATCCCGTTTGTATTATGATTTTTATGACTTTGATTGATTTTCATTCTATCTCAAATATTTTTCTCCTGAAGAATGAATTTCTGGGGAACATAATTGAGGAAAGATGAAGTGCATACTATAAAAATCGAGAAGGCTGATTATCAGAAAAGGCAGTGATCTACTCAATTAAACTGGAATCGGTAGGGAGTCGGAATAAATGCCTAGAATAATTAGAAGCTGTATGTTCAAGCTATTATGGACTACAACAGATGTCTGTAGGTAGAACAATGATGGAGGATGTGCCAATAATAAGGAAGATAATCAGAGCTGAAAATTCTGATCTCAGTTGGCCAGTGACAAACAAAATAAACTTGAAGATTTAATTTTAGCAGTAAGCATAAACTATCATGTATCACTGAGATTTAATGAAGAGACATTTAGGAATGCAACGTTGCAGTGAGAAATATAAACCTTCAAACAACATGGTGTTAAGGACATAGTGGAACAATCCACTTTTAAAAGGTAGAGTTATGAAAAATGGTGAAGAAATTTCTGGAAGTATATAAAGAGAGATTACAGTCTGACTGGATGGAAGAGAATTTAAATGAGATTTTCATTATATAACATACAGATTTAATATTATTATTTCCCAGAAACTCCTTCAGAGATAATGTTTTACCAGCTATCTGAACATTCTTTAGCCTAGCCACATTGGCTTATAAAATTAATGGCATGCTACAGTAATACAAATATTTTATGAATAACTATGGTTTCAGAGACCTCTGAGAGTTCTGATTTCACTCTTAGTGAATTCAGACTAGCATTTATCAGTGATTTTAGAGACAGAAATAAACCATATTGTGTTGAAATCAATTGTGACAAATTAACCTGATTTTCTCCCTACTGATCATGGAATATTGCTTCAGTGGGCTGTATGAAATTTATGGCAATTAAATTTCAGTAAAGCATTTTATAAGCACTTGCTGTATCTTAATGGAAAACATGGAACTATCTGGACTGAATAATCTTGCCATTAAATTATTTTATAGCTTGTTAGACAACTACATCCACAGTGTTTTGATTAGTGAATTAATATTATCTTGAAATTATTTTTCTAGAAGGCAGTTCCATGACAGAGCTCTTGGCTAGTTTCTCACTAGTGACTCAAAGCAAGTTATAGAAGGATCAATTTTCAAATGTGTAAATGATTATGAAATATACACACTGAAGTATATATTCTATAAATGACATTTCGGCTAATAAAGACAGACTTGATAGTTTCTAGCAAGCTGTAAAGAATCCTCATAATTAATTAGCATTTTAAAAATTTGAAATCCCCTAGTATGTGAGTTTGAGATTAATGATAGTCCTGTGGAAAGCAATCTTAGAGACTTTATTTGATGCCAAGCTCAATATAAGCTTATAATGTTGGAAGGTTGATAAGAAATCTAACACAATCTTTAGCTCCTCACGTATCCAGAACANGGAAAGATCCTACCCTCCTTCAGTACCATACATATCTGACTGTATCTAGAATAGCCATGAGTTTGGGAGTGATTCTGAAGATAGGCATAAGTCCAGATGAGGATGTTCAGAACAGATGAAATAATCTAGACACTTTTTATGAGAGAAGAGGAGACATTTTGGCAGGAAGAGAATAGTGGTGGTGGAGGACAACTGTTTTCAAACATTTGCATGACTCAGTTTTGTCTGTGCCTATTACTAGAGATAATACTTACTCAGTGTAATTTTGGATAGCTACATAGGTATTAGAATATAGATTTGCATTCAAATTATAAAAAGGGTAATGAGGTGGACTTTAAGCTCACAACCACTGAAAATACTCACATAGAAGTTTGTGTTTGGTACACAAAATCTGCTTATCTTAGGGGCTGGATAGATGGCTCAGCAGTTAAGATNACTTATTCTTGCAGAGAACCTGGATTCAATTGCCAGTGCCCATATGGTGGCTCACAACCATTCATAATTCCAGGTCTTGGGGATTTGACCCTTTTTTGATCTTTGTGGACAATAGATATGGCACAGATGCAATCAAAACAGCATACACATAAAATATAAAGGAAAAACTAAAATGTGGTTATTTTATTTCCCAAGAGATTATATTAGGTGATACCTAACTTTATTTTGTCAGGAAGGAGGTAGAAGATAGCATGATTTCTGCTAATTCATGTAGAAATCCTCCAATAAAGAGATTGCATAAGTGGGTCATATAGCTGGATATATCTACATTTGTCATNTCTCTCTCTCTCTCTCTCTCTCTATCTATCATCAACCTATCCATCATATATTTATCTATCATCATCATTATCATCGATTTAACTGTCTATCTTTTATCTATCCATCTATCTACCTACCTACCTGTTATCCTATCTACCAATACTTACCATGACATATTTCATTCTGAAAGCATTCTGATTCCCTAAAGAATAATAAATGATGAAAACCAGAAATTTGTATAGGCTTCAAAAAGAGGTAACTGGACTAACCTATTCATCATTTACATTNTTTTTAAAAATCCCTTTCTTTAATATCGTTTCTTTCTTTATCCATTGTTTTCCTTGCTTTGTTTGATTAATATAAGATGAGCACTTGTGTAAAGGTGTGAGTATCTGGAAAGCACAGATTTAATAGAAGTGACTGCTCTCTCAGGAAAATTTGACACTAACTCTCAGAGTCTTCCATTTTAATGATATTCAGGGTAGAGTCTTTAAAGAACAACATATAGATACAGAAAACTTTATATGGATAATAATCAAAGCCTTGCACAAATTTATTATACATTATTGCTAATGTCACATTACAATCTATGATGTACATGTGTTCTTTTTCCAAGCCAGAAATTAGTTTTTCTTCATTATGCACATTACTCATTAATTGCTATCTTTAAATAATTACAGAGTGTTCAGGCAATTGGAAAAATCATCCTAAAGAAAATCCTATGTCAATGTTTTTTTGGGGGATCTGAAGAGTAAGCTGAATCACTCTCATAATCATTAGAATATTTAAGTCAATTTCAATTATTATTAATAGTAAAACATTTAACAAATGTAGAGTAAGTCTTAATATAGTCTCATGAAATTTTTTGCGTCAGTTGTTTCAGGTAATATTTCCCCTACAATTTTTTGAGCACTCTTCTATGTTTAGTCAGAGTACATTAGTATCACAGCAGTAAGTTTTACAAAAAAAAAAATGCAAAGATGCCCTACTTCACAAAGGGCATTATGGTATGGCACTTGCCTGTATCTCTGAGCTCATCTTTTATGACTCACCTATGCTCTAATCCATAGATATATTAAACCTAATTATTATAACTACATCTCTACACTATACTCTTGATTTTCATCTCTTCCTTCATGCCATTAATCAAGCAGATTTTTGTTATATTATGTTCATTTTTGAAAAAGTTTTGATGAGTAACATTAATGATTTCAGGGATTTCCAAATAAATAGATGTGTATTCATCCATCATCTATTCATTCATTCAGTTATTTACCAAGATGCTAATATGAAAAATGGTAGAAAAGCAACTAAATTATCATCCTCTGTAATGTCACAAAACTAGTAAAATTGATAGGTAAATAAATAATGTGATGTGGTCGAGCTGCTAATTTAGTCACTAGGGGTGACTGGAAAAGAATTTTGAAGATGAAGGTGCAGTTTAAAGTCTGAAGCAGGGATTTAAGGGGATGGCAAAGAGCAGCTGGATTGGGTTTTAAAGTATGTCCAACACTTGTTAATTGGCAAAGGCAAAGGAAAAAGATAGCAGGTGTCATAGACAGGAACAAAGATGTGAGAGTTGACATCATATAAGGAAGGTGTAACATATATCATTCAATGTTAATAGTTTAGTAAGTAAGGTACAGGTAAGTTCAGTATGTAGATAAGTATTATGTAATCTAAACTCTTTTGTGAGCTGTGAGAGTTCACACCATTACAAATTTCATTGGCAAGTCATTGATGGGTGTTTGTGCAGAGCAGAGGAAGCCTTGAATAAATGAAGCCCTGAGTAACGTATGCTATTGACATGGCCACATCCAGGTCAAGGACCCGAATGCCTCAGCCCCATGGTAATAGCAAAGCCTTCCCTCTGTGTCCAAATGTGAATGTTGAAGGAGTGTGAAGAAAATGTCCATGGTAATTTTCTCCCTTGAATATTTGTCCTGAAGATTACTTGCCTACAGAGACCACTTTCCCCAAGACTAGCTAAACCTGTCTCCTTGTTTAGCTATACACCATAACAACTGCCTCCTTGCTTCAGCTGTAGGTAATAACTCTTTCTTCCTGTTCAACTGTTTAAAACAAACCTTATAAACTTCAAGGAGTTCTGTGGCTACTCCGTCAGAGCACAGTCCATCTGATCCCAGGGTGTCTATCTCTGTGCATATTGATCTTTTCTTTATTCTCTTGTTGAACCAGAAGCCCAATCTCTAGACCTGTGAAAGGATGTGGCAGATACTCATTGAACAGATTAGATTCCTCAGCTATGCTTTAGCTGAATTCTTCCCAGGATTGCAGTAAATGAACAGAGAGTCCATGAATGGCAGTGAAGGCATTAGACAGTGAATGAATAACAGCAGAGACTGTATCTGTATGTTCAAAGTCATAGAGATGCCCTGGAAATGGTGCACATGGTGATTCCTTGATATATGTATCCGTTGAATAAAGAAATAGATGAGATCATGTGTGGAGTATTTGAGATAATTCCATAAGAGACAACAAAGGTCTGAATGAAGATATTGTTAATGGAGAATAGAATGTATGTTGTCAGAGCATCTCCCCCTGGGCTAGTTGTCCTTTTCCTAGTTCTTCTCATGGTCTTTCCCCATGAGTGTTCATATGCCTAGACTTCTCTTGTAAGTTATACTAGATTATCATCTACCCATATGAGTCTACTTTATCCTAAGTGCCTCATTTAATTATTTTTGAGATTATGACTTATATTGCAATTAAGTCAATTACAATATTTCTCTCTTTCCTTTCCCCCCTCAAGCCCTCCCATATGCCTCTGCCTCCTGCTGTCCTTCAAATTTGTGGCCTCTTCTTTTTCTGATCATTATTGCACATATACATTTCTAATTATAACCTACTCAGTCCATATTATTTTACTTGGATGTGTGCTTTCATGGCAGACCATCTGGCACTGAAGAACCAATTGATGTGCTCTTCCCTGGGGAAGATCACCTTTCTCACTCCACTTGCAGCTTTCCACAGTTGCCTATAGTTCTTTGTGTAGGGTTGAGGCCTTGTGGAGTTTTCTCTGTCTAGTTGGGCAGTGTCAACTTTGTTCAGCTTATGTTTGGGTAATCATGATGGTGAGAATTTCTGAGTGAAGCCACTGACATTAGTGAGAGGCACAATCTCAGAGCAAGCCCTCTGATTCTCTGACTCTTACAATCTTTCCATCTCCTGCAATATCCCCCAAGTCTTAGATGCCAGAGTGTTTTGTTGATAAGTTTACTGGGACTGGGCTCCACAACTCTGCATTTTGATTGGTTGTGGTTTTCTGTAGTTGAGTTTCCTTGATAAGAAGTGAAGACTACACTTATGTGTGGGTATAAGGACAAATGTTTATAGATGGTTGTTAAAGATTATGCTGGTTTAGTAAATTTGTGGTTTTAGATTCTCCTTCTATAACCATGACTTCACTTATACTGAATACTTAGCTAAGTGCCTCTTTGGAAGTGCTGTCTTTGAATGACATCACATTCAAGGACACCGGGGCTTCTAGTTTCAATGTATATATTTGTGGAGGGCGAATAACAACCCACAGCACACTATCTTCTATGGAATAAATTACAGTGTATATACTATAGGTTTTAAAAATGTATAGTTACATGTGTCTACTTTCATAACAACAGACAGAAAAGTTACATTGGCCCACAAAGCTTATGTTATACATACTTGTTCCTTCCTCTATCCAAACCCCCGGCTATCACCTGCCTTTTTTATGTATCCACATTTTCAATCTTTCCAGGTCATACAACCAGGATAATGTGATCCATCATCTTTACAAACTGGCTTCTTTCACTTAGTAGTATTTGATATTAAAAATGTAATTCATACCTTGTTAACTGATTTCACAACCAATGAAGTCTGCTGTTTTCTATTTACAAAACACTGACTTAAAGAGATCTGAAACAGGTAGAATGTTAGACTATCAGGAGAGGGAGAGTCAGGGTCTGAAAGCTGGAAGACTGTCTGGGATGAATGTTCAGAGGGCATGTAAGTGTTAGTTGAAGTCCTAGATGTACTGGAGTCCACCCAGAAATTGAAGAGAGGATGAAAATTGGTGAGCTGAGGAATAAATCCCACAGGTGTCAAATCTGCCATGAATTTCACTTTGATTGAACTTGTGAATTTAATTTTAATTAATCATCTTTAGCTACATGTTTGCCAGATTTTTTTTCATTAACTATTTGTCCATCTATTTTACAAACATTTTTTTGTGGATTTATTGGTCTTTTCATGACCAGTTTTTAAGAAATACTTCTGTGTTAAAGTAAATTGCCTATTGTTGGGTGTTTTAAAATGTTTTTCTAATTTTTCGTGTGTCTTGACATTGTTTATCATATTAATTGCTGTGAAGAAATTAAAATTTGCATATACACTATTTAATAATGTGTACTTAGCTCTTGTCTATATTTTATTGCATGCATATCAAAGCTTTCTTCTGTGCTCAATTGCTAAAGTGCTTGTCTAGCATATAGAAAGCCCTGGTTCAGTCCCTAGCACCATATGCCTTCTGTACCTGGAACAAAAGAGTCAAGATTCTTCTCATCAAAGAAGTTTCTTTTTTGCAATTATTACAGAGATTCATAACTTGTCAAAATTCAAAAGATAAGTTATCATGGGGTACCCAATCTCAATGGATATTGCTACAAAGCAATCCCTACACCCAGGCTAAGAAAAAAATCGCAGAACAGGGGTGGGACAGAATGACTGTAAGAGCCAGAGGACTAGAACACCTGCAGTGACATTGCATCTTCTAGACATGATAGAGAAAGTACCCATGAAATCTCAACAATGTGGTTGACTAAACAGGACCTATATGAAGATGGCACCGGCTCACAAGCCAACACAAAGGCCCCAACCCTAGATGTAAAGCTAAGGCAGTCAAGAGCTGCTCAGAGGGGAAGAGTCGGTTTCCTCCAGGGATAAACTCCACCTTGGGCTATCTAATTGCAAGTGATTAGCTCTGGGCGCACACACACACACACACACACACACACACACACACACATATAAACAATACAAAATGGGGACATAAGAGTAATTAGAGGTTGGAAAGAGAGAGGTAAAAATTATACAAATGTGCTACTCATATATGAAATTCTCAAAAAAAACCATTTAAATTATGATTCACTCTCACTATCTTTTAAGGAATTTAACTTCCTTTTATACAAATTAATAACTTGTTTTTATTTCTTATTTCAGGATTTAATTTGATTTATTGTATCACAACCTTGGTATAAATATTTCGAGGAGTATGGAACTTTTTAAGTATGTACATACTAACTGTAAGTCAAAGTACATAAATTCATTCAAGAATAATCTACTATTACTAAGTAATCATACATTTTGCATATAGAAAGCTACAGTTATTTTTCCTGAAATTCAATTAAATAGATATCAGCCAAAAGTGCTTTCACTAAGTTTATCTGACACCTCAAAAAGCTCATGCATTCAAATCGTGGTTGCTCTTTAAAAAAAAAAGTTGAGACTGAAGAATTTTAATACATTAATTTTTAGGTTTTGTAATTAACCTATAGTTGTTCTCCTAATATGAATTCTATAATAGTTTTATTAATGTTAAGCCATCCTTGAATTCTTAGTATATTATTTAAATATTACTAGCACAATAAATTCATTAACACTGTAATATGTTTAATGACATTGTTTTAATGTACACTGAAGCCTTTCTGCTCCCATTTATTTAGGATTCTCACATTGAAATGCATGTGTGGAATTAATCCACTTCTTTTGTGAACTGCTTTCATTGTATTTTGGCAATTATAGTAATCTCATGAGGACTCTTATAAATTTAAATGGCATTATTCTTTGAATTTTGCTATGAAGGAAATTTTCAAGTAGAAGTTTCATAGGATGAGAAGCCATAGCAGTGAGCACTGGTATCAATCATCACTACATATTTTCACTCAACCNTCCTTCGCATGTTGCAACCTCCAGTGGGGAGCTTCTGTCATTCTTTGCTTCACTCAATAGAGTCACAATAAAATGAAACATTATATTGTATTTTATCTGCTGAGCAAATGAGTTTTGGAGTAGTTTTCCCAACA
>LZPO01045429.1:5007-15873 GCA_001675575.1 Neotoma lepida | reverse complement strand
CACAGCCACAAGTTGGGCAGTTGCAAGCCACCTGTCTTGAGCTAAAGCTGGAACTCAGAATCAGAAAGGCAGGATAATAAAACTTTGACAACCAAGTCTGGAGTGGAATAATGAAGAAAAGTTTGAAATTACAAGGCAATGAATAGTTGGTCAAAGTAGAGAGAGTTAGAAATAAATGAAGAAAGTGGTGTATGATTTTTGCATCACTTTCAGTTGCCTCAAAAGCATAGAGTAAAACCAAGCTGGGATGCCCANTGGTAATGACTAAAGCCACTAGACTATAGACATACAAAGTAATAGAGAGAAATAAGAAATCATTATGATNACTTAAGGAGCTGGGNTTTCAAACAATCAAATGTAAAAGGGGAAGAAGGCTCAAAGGGAANGTCTAACATAACAAATACATGCTAAAAAGCATGGATAAACAGAGAGAAGAAACACAAAAAAACCACAAAGATTTTTGAGGGAAGTTAAGGAATCTTTTTTTTTTCCTATTTGTAGCAGAGGTGACAATCATAGCACCCCAGAGCAAATTTCAGTGAATTAACTTGAACAAATACAGGCTGGAGAAAAGGCATCCTGTGGAGATCCTGATTTGAAAATCATTTGCACAGCAGTGACAGAGTCAATGCAAATTGATGACACAATGACAGAAAGAGAAGGTGGTGCAGGATAAAAACTGCATATCCTTTACATGAAGGTGAAAGTGAGAGCAAGTGTGAAATTTTCCATGAGAGTCAGAGCATAAAAATGTATTGCTTCAGACTTCATTTTCAAGAAGTCACATATTAATCTACCAATAGCCCACCATTAAGACACCAGTGGATTAAAATGTTCCTGTTAAATACCAGGGTGTCTGTAACTTAGACATTTTATTCATATGATCATAAAAATTCATAAACAGATCAAGTGGCTTACTTGTTTTCTCTGTAACTGTGACAAAAGTTGGAGGCCTCTCTGTATTTGATAAGTCAAGTGTTAAGGTGGTTTCCTCTGGTCAATACAAAAAGTCCTTAATTCTCTTTGTATTTTCTTTCACACAGTTACATTCACGGTGTTTGGTGAAATATAACTGTAAGGGAAACATTAATTATATTATGACTCAATTCAGTTTTCTTTGTGATTCTCTAGCGAGTCTTTTCAAGAGCTCAGCAATACTGTGCATAGCAGTGTTATATTTATTGCCTGTCTTGTGTGCTCCGTTTGTATCTCTGCAATCATAGCTCAAATGTTAATAGATATCTCTGTATTTTAATGGGATAGTCTGATCTAAAAACTCAGTATCAACTCAATTATATATCCCAGAAAACTATTTACAGCTTTAACTCTAATGCAAATTAGAAAATCTAATTTAAAACCTGTGAGTTACTCAACAGCAACAAGACTTTCCTAAATAGAAGATGACTTTTTGTCTAATNGATATGAATTACCCATCATTTCAAATTTATGCTAATTCTAATAACAGTATTATACCATGAAAATGAACTTGGAACTTATGAACATTATCGTCAGAGACATCAAGAAAATTGGTTGTTAACTTCTTACACAGTTGAAATGCCTTTTATTATTGCCATATTTTGTTCCAGGCAAAAAATATCATCCACATTCTGGCAATGAGCTACTTAAATAGTTTTGTACAAAAATTCCACCAATGAATAAAAAAATTATTTCTATGTGACCATGTTTAATCAGGCCCTATTCTAGAAGTATCCATAATAGCAGAAAATCACATTGNAAGTACTATAGAGGTGTGCTATTCTCATTACAAGAATCTCTTTTCTAACAGGCAAGAAAATATGCATATTAGAGAGACTGAGAAAGATTATTTTTAACATTGTGATTCTCTAGCAAATGCGAAAAGAAATTAATATGCTACATTACTGAAAGGCCTTCATATATTAGCAATAATGAATTTACCTACTGGTTCAGTTCTTCGTTCTGTCTGTTTTTTTTATACTTTTGCTTTTGTGACCTTTGGAACACACATGCACAGATGTTATAGCTTTTCTCTCTGACTTGATTTTTGAGAAGCAACTGAGATCAAGACCAGACTCCAGTAGCTTTCATAACTTTAGTTTCTATTGGATATTGAATGCATATCCCAGGCTTCTTTACATATGGTTAGTAATGGTGTTTTCTATGTTGCCTGTGTAGCTAGTAAGAATGAGAGGATAGAATTAGACAGAAGCATAAATAGTGGATCTGAAAACAAAGGGAGACAAAGAGAAAGAACTTCGGTCTTTATAACAAGAAACTAGAGTAAAATTTCTTTTTCNAAAGCATGTTCTGAAAGCCTCCTCTGTGTGNGTGTTGGTGGTGGTGTTTTCCCTTTCCTTTNTTATTTTCCTCCCCCAATGAACTGAAAGAAAATATCCTTGTTTCCCTCCAAGAAGAGGCATAAACAAAAATTCAAGGTCCAAATAAAATATTTTAGTATTATAACTTATTAGCCAAATTTTATATATAAAGTAAATAGAAAAATACTTTACTCAATCATCAACACCTTCAAAGGGAAACCTCTTTTAAAGAAAATGTCATTAGCAAATACAAATCAGAATAGGAAGTAACAGTCCTTTTAAACAAACACATCATCAAGAGTTTAAATTCATCACGCAATTAAAGAAAACTTCCATTCTGAAAGATAATCGGAAAGAATATTCAGACAAAACAAACAAACAAACAACCCAGAAAACTACAGAATCTTAGAAAACCACANAAATGGAAGATGATGTGTATTCTTGGGTAATGAGATTCCAAGGAGATAATAACTTGCTATCTTTCCAATGAAACTCCAGCATCAAGAAAGAAGGCAACTGTGGAACCAGCTGCAGGGGAATTCCCAGAAGTAAGATCTTCNGTGGGCAAAATTACCCACTGGCACAGTGGGTCCTAAGAGAGTGCAAAGGAAAATAGAGACTGCATACCCAATGCAGAGGGTCTCTCCAGGAATATCTGGTGATGCTGGAGAAGTTCTATTCTAGCTCTGATTCTTGGCAAGAGATGCCCTAAGCATCAAGAATGATACTACATGATCTCTAATCTGCCACAGATGTAAGCTTTGTAGGTAACCTACACTTGTGGGACATTGTGAGTGTATGGGCAAACCTCTTATCAAATTCTCAATGGTTATGAGTTTCTCACTACTCTTAAGTTACTTCTTAATGTGGTCTCTAATTGTATAATGCTAATATGACCACACCAGGGTATAGAATTTAAAAATCTATATTCTTTCTGAAGCATACAGATAGTTAACAAAATTATAAAACCTTTTAGATTCACCAAATGTCTTAAAGATCATCTCTTTCATTTCTGCAAAAGCAAGTTAAANTCAAAGGATAGAAAAGACATTTTCTCTTTTATATGTCTCAGGGCTTTAGAATAAGCTGGTGTTTCATTCTTCTGTCATTCTTTTATGTTTAAAATATTGACCTTAACACATTTCTAATATTTTAATGAAGCATACATATATTAAAGGATAGCTCACTCAGGACNACCAATGCCATTTCCAGTAAATGACAAACCAAACAAAATCATCTCTTTAGGAAACATCTAGGGGCAGAAGCATACTTATCTGATAATAGCAAATGCCTTTTTAAGGACACAGCCACGATTGTTTAGCTACCCACCATAGAGCTGCACATAAATGCACAGCAGATGGTTCTCTAAACAAGCACATTTCCCACTGTATCATCAGCATCAAGTTAGGTACAGATTGTCTGTTTTCGCTCTGGTACAGCATCGGTGAACTCACTGTTAGCACATCTTTATTAAACTCACTTTTAATAATAGACTCACTCAATCTTCAAAGTGAAATGTCAGAAGCAAGAAANGCTGCTTTAAGAAAAGCATTCGTAAGCCAATTACTTTTCTTGACTTTGTCAAGTCTGAAATATACAGCCTGTTTTGACTAATGNAGCAATTAATTTGTTCAAATGGTAATCAAGATAAACAGGCACGTGGGTGCCACGCTAACATTTCTCTTCAGTGATCCTGACCAAGGAAAATACTAGCCACATGAAAAAGAGTGAAATAGAATAGAGTTCCCCACAGACTGCTGTGTTGTTCTGCTGACTGGAGAGTCAGTAACTCTTAAATCATACAGGAAATCAACACCATACCCTCAAGACTAACCCACAGCATTTATAAACTAAATTTCAGTTTGTTTATTTCATGTTTGCCTGTTAATACTACTAGGCTATATGTCTTTACAAAAAAAAAACAACTTTAAAGGCATTTTAAATTAAAAACAAACAGAAGATTCAGCATTTCTCATCTGTGGTGATATTAGGGAATGCAANGCAGACTGGATGACAAGAGGTGCTTCATTTTAAACTTTGAGAGAAAACAGAACACATATTATACCACCTGTCCTGCAGACACAAGGAGAAATAGTATTTTAGTAGGAGGGAATACATATGAAAATATAGCATATAAACTTACTTCATAATACTATAAAGTTTTACATAGTAAAATATATAACATTAAGATTTTAAAGTAGAGAAACACTTCAACACAATTGTAAATGTACTGACAGATTTCTTAATTCTCAGATNATTTCAGTGCAAATGTTACAATGTTTACAACTCATAATTTCATTCACTGCAATATGTTTATTGACAACTTGTTGTTCTAAATACTATGTTGAGACAGAACTGCTAATTTNCAGACTTAAGAGATAAGCTCATACAATAATTTAGTTTTTAAGTTAATGATGAGAGGAACTTAATATTTTTAATAAATTTAAATCCATTTCAGTTTGATGTATATATTTACATTTCATATATTCATATTTAAAAGAGAGCTAGGTGGTACTTCCCCTTTCAATCTCTTCTGATAATATTGACTTTTAATATTTGTAATTTTCAAATGTAGAGGTCAATGATTTTAGAAAATTTTTATTTTTAGATATCTCATAAAAGTAGACATCTTGCCGGGCGGTGGTGGCGCACACCTTTAATCCCAGCACTTGGGAGGCAGAGGCAGGTGGACCTCTGTGAATTCGAGGCCAGCCTGGGCTACCGAGTGGGTTCCAGGAAAGGGGCCAAAGCTACACAGAGAAACCCTGTCTCGAAAAACCAAAAAAAAGAAAAAAAAAAGAAAAGAAAAGAAAAGTAGACATCTTTTCTCATTCAACAAAATTCACCATTCAGGTCTCTCTGCAGCCCCTGGAAGCCCCAGTTNTAATTCCTGTCTTTAATTTCTACATCTGGAGCACAATTAAGTGGAAACGGAAGGCATAGTGTTATTCTGTGAAGTTTATTTCACTTAGCGAAGTATCCTCAGAGTTTACATGTTACATGATCTGTCTACAATTCCTTCTTTGTAAGGGTGAGTGTGCTGTGCATCTGTATCACAGTTTATTTATCTACAATCTGTCCAGGGTCACAGTTAATTTCCGCTTCCTAATGCTATAAAGTAGGGTTCCCTTGACTATAAGCTAGGCAATCTGAATGTGTCTCCTGTTGCCTCCTGTTCACCATGTGATGACATTAGGAGGACCATCAGGAGCTGCTTAGGTCATGAGGATGAGGATGAAGCCTTTGTGATTGACTTTTAAAGGGTGGAAAGAGATGTCATTCCCTTTGTGCCATATGAGAGCAAGAAAGGAAGCAGTGCATATGGAANAGAAAGGTGGCTTCTCCAGACACTACATCATCTGATGTATTGATATTTGACTTCCTTAGCCTCAAGGGTTCTGAGGAAAAAAAAAATCCTCTTATTAATGGCTTACCTGGCTTATGAAGTTTTGTTACAGTAGAATGTGGACTAAGATGATCGGTGTACAGATTCCTGTAGAGAACATAAGTTAAATATTTTGTGCTATCTATACTTATATGAAACTATTGAATCACATGGAAATTTTATCATTTAAATAAGTACAATAATCATTATACAGAGACTATATGTCTTTATTTTCCTACCACATGAGTTAAAATTTCTCCAAATTCTCAACAATTGCTATTTTGAGCTGTTTTTTGTTTGTCTGTCTATTTGTTTGTTTGTTGTTTGTTTGCTGGGTTATTCATTTGTCCTTGGTTTGTAAGATGGCATTTCACAATGGGGTTGGTTTTCACTTGCACAGTGACCAGTAATGTTGAATGTATTTTCATGTGCTCTTGACACAAGTCTATCCTCTTTGAAGATGCTCCTATGCAAGTGCTTGCTCATTTTACAATGTGTTTTTAATTAAAGTAAATTACATCACTTTCTCCCCTCGCTTTTAGCCCTTCATCTCCTTCCAAATATTTTGAACCTACCCCTGTGCCTACCCTCTCAAGTTGATAGCCTCTTTTTCTTTAATGATTATTGTTACACATGTGTATATCTGTGTGCAATATATATATATATATATATATGTATGTATATGTGTGTGTGTGTGTGTGTGTGTGTGTGTGTGTGTGTGTACTACTGAGTTATGTTTGGTTTTTTAAGTATATGATTTCAGGGCTGACCTCCTTGTTTTGCACAACCAAAAACACAGCTTATCCCTTAGAGAGTCTAATTCTCCTTCCCCCAGTGGTCATCAGTGGTTTCTTGTAGTTCTTTTCCAGTCATTTAGAGCTATCTGACTTTTTTGAACTCTACCTCACTTTAGTATCTTCTTCTCCCTTCTCATGGTCCCCTCTGTACTTTCAATTCTTCATGTATAACACACACACACACACACACACACACACACACACACACACAGAGTTAAATATGGAAACCACATATGAGAGTGAAAAATATATTTTTTCACTATAATAATTGTCTTGCTTATTTCAGCTAACATTTTTGTCCATTTTTTTCCCTGAAAATGTCATTATTTCTATTATTTATAACCCAATTCCTTTGTGCTTAGGTACTTTGTGCTTAGGTTGACTTTCACAGGCAACAGTGAAGATCTGTATGAAAGACCTAGCATTTGATGACCTTAAAGAATGGAGAATACTATAGTCTAGTACTGTAGACACTTTTACTTTAGTTTCAGTGTACTTTCATATACAAATGTAAGAAAGAAAGCAATGACCCAAGGAAGGCTGTTTTTGTTCAGAAAAAATACGAGCAGAAAAACATGTTAATAAACATTAGTAAGCACATACTAAATATTAGCAGAGCAGCTCTTTCCCAGAACTTTCTCAGGACAGAGCAATTTAAACACAGTTGTCTGGCACATACTATAGATTATATCCATGAAAGCACAAAAGCAAGGCAGAACGGTCATATCCAGATCTAGGGTACATTGAGGACAGCACTCAGTATATCATTTTACCAGATTGGGACCTATAGATATGTTCTGATATCCAACAACAATAAACATGTCTTATAAATTGAATGTAAATATTGTTGCATGAAATCACATCCAAGAAAAATCCAAGGAACAAAATGTACCTGAGGTAAAAGCCCTCTGCCCTTTTTCCTAGAACCTCTTTCACNGTTCCCCAGGGCATGGTTCACCATGTGTCNTTCCTTTGACCATGTAAGAACATACCACACTTAACTTTAATCATTTTTGTGCTGATGGATGGTTGTCTCACTCCCACCCATTCCCATCTGGTGAGAATAGTGCAACAATAAACATGAGTGTGCAAATATCTTTGTGGTTAAAGACCTTCAGGTATTTATCCAGAATAGTAGGAATATATGGAAATTTGATCTCTTGAGAAATTTCCATAATGAGTTCCTTCATAGTTGTCCAACATTACATTGTCATAAAAGCATATAATAATTCATTTTTCATCACATCTTTGTTGTTTGTTTTTTATGATAGCCAGTGTGGTTGTATGAGGAGAAATAACAAGACATCCTTAAAAATTTTTATAATGAAACCTTGTCCTTATAAGCAAGACTTATTCATATGCCAAGTGGGCTACAGAAAAACAATATATTATGTAAAACTTAAATAGGTATAAATATATATTCAAAATTTCAGAGTAAAACAAAATAATATTCTAGGTGTCTTAGTTACTGTTCTGCTTCTGTGAAGAGAAAACATGACCAAGGCAACTATTGTAAAAGGAAAATATTTAATTAGGGACTCATAGTTCCAGAGGGTAAGAGAGTCTATGTCACCATGCTGGGAAGCAGACAGGCATGAAACTGGAGAANCAGCTGAGAACTTTATATCTAATTCCTCAGGCAGCAAGCAGAGAAAAAGAGACACTAGGCTTGGTATCTGTTTTTGAATCCACAAAACTCATACCCATTGGCACACCTCCTCCAACAAGGCCATAACCTCCCAATCCTTCCCAAACCGCTACACTAATTGGGCACCAAATATTCAAACATATGATTCTAGGGGAACAATTCTCATTCAAACAACCACACTAGGGAAAGATTATCCCTGTATTCCCAAATAAGAAAACGCTCAACAGGTCTTACAATGAAGTTTAGATTTGNTATATTTCTTGTAAGAATAGTTTTGCAAACTGATTTGACAAACAAACACTTGTGTGGCTACTTAGGTACTCCAGGAAAATGTAGGGCGGGGGAGCACAACTTTCTTCCTACTTATCCTCCTCTTCATACANTTTTTTGTTTTTACTTTGAGGTTTTAAAGTTAAAATACAGTCTCTCAAGGTCTTAAAATGATCACTTCACAAAATAAGACTGTTTATTTTGTATAAAAAAAATCAATGATTTGGAAAAGGTTACATTCTTCTATTCTTGCCTGTCACCAGCTGTCAAGATCTTAAAAGATCTGTGTTTTCCTTCACATCAATACCTTCAAGTCATACATGTAGCACACTGACTCTCCAGGTATGNCTTACAGCTTAAATAGATAATGCTGTCAAGTAAGAGCTCCACTGCTGCTGCGCATGCTTGAACATGATGTGTATATTGTATGTTTTCTACACATCTCTGCAGATCTTCAAGAAGTGATACTGAAACTCCTATGGACAGTCATGTTTGCTTTTCTCCTGGTCTCAGCATCCGTCATGTCCATTGCAATGTTTCATCAGAGAAAAGATGTCATCTCAAAATAAACACCAAGCAGTGGAAAAGCACAGCAATATGGAGGAGGGTTGGTAACCATATTGTGGACAGACTTTGATAAATCCTTGTGCTTTTTCTAGCACAGCATGTACTCTGAGGATGTCCAAAGCAGTGCTCAGGTATATGTCTACCTTGTGAATGTTAGTCTGAATGGACTTCAGGGTAGACCTCCATTTGGTAGTCTTATAACTGTTTCTGATTCTGAAAAACAGGAAGCAGAGAGAATAGGTATACTACTGGGGGCCATGGGGACAAGGTTATCTGCAGAGATGAGTCAAATCCAGCCACAGAGAGCACTATGAGTCTCTGAAGCCTTGGTGGGAAGATGCCCTCATTAAGACCATAGGACAATAATGCAGAGCTGAGATTCAATCCACATCTCTTTTTCTCTAGTTGATAGATTCACACTGCCTTCAAAGAGATNCCATAGAGAATAGCACCATATTGGTAATGTGTGGTCCTGCATGCTTGCATTTATTTAACCACATAAAATATCTGTATCTTAAAAATTGATGGAAAAATAAGCATGTTTGAAAACAAGAATAAACTACGGTAACTGAGTACTGCAAAGAAACCTAAATGAATCTTACACTAAGAAGAAGAAAGCCTCTGTCATAATTATACAACAAATGTATTCATGTGAGGTATATATAAACAAAGGAGAGCATTGCATTATATGTAACACAGCAAACCCCCAATTCCTAATACTAATAGGAGAGAAAGAAAAGAACAAGCAATAATCTAATCAACCAGAAAAAAGGACCAAAAAAGAATTAGAAAATACCTCTGATTAATAAACTTAAATATGAATGGCCTTAACTCATTAATAAATAGATGCAACTAGTTTAGTATATTAATAAATAATATTTAGCTACACATTGTTTATAAGAAACTCCTTTGTTAACAAGAAATCCATAGGCAAAGAAGCAGAGGATAGAAATACATGTGTTAGGAAGATAGAAAGAGGTCTAGGAAATGGCTTAAGGGGAAAAGACACTCTCTGTGCAAACCTGGAAATCTGAGTTTAATCACTAGACCCCATATGAAAGTAGAAGGAGAAAACCAATACCATAAAGTTGTCCTCTGACCTCTGTATGTATCCTTGGCACACACGTTCACACACACACACATACATACACACACACTAATTATTCATGAAAATTATATGTTGAAGGAAANGAACAATAAATACAAACACAAGATGTCATCTTTCTTTTTACATCTGATGAGGTAGACATCAAGTTGANATAACTCAGAGGAGTTAAGGAAGGCTTTTACACATTAATAATGCAGAATAACATATTAAGAAGACCTCACAACTGCAAGAAATATGTGTATCAAATATTGAGGTTCTCAATTTCATAAGACAAACACAAATGAGAAAAATGTTGAAATTACCTGATACAAAATTATNAAGTGTTCATATTCAACTCTCATCTTCACATAGTTCNTTTCAACTAAAATTCAACAAGGAAATTTCAAAGATGAATTATATCATGGAGCAAGTGTACTTAACACATACATACAGACTATTGCATCCAAAGGATATGGAACACACCTTTAGCAGTTCATAGAATATTATCTAAAATGTACAAAATTGTAGGTCATAAATGAAATTTTAATAAATATAAATAAAATTAAAAACATTTCTTGTTCACTATCTTAGAGGAAACACTGTAGTCTTCCTACTGAATGTGATANAAGTAAATGATTTTTATATACTCCCTTTATTATGTTGAATTAAGATTCTTTTATACCTGGTTTTTATCTTTTTCATGAAGAGATACTAAATTTTTCAGTGTTTTTCCTTTATCAATAGAAATCATCATGTGGTTTTACTCTTTATTCTATTTACATTTTACATCAATTTGATGAGTAGATATTTAATAT
>LZPO01045427.1:7241-18207 GCA_001675575.1 Neotoma lepida | reverse complement strand
TTTTTTTGGTTTTTCAAGACAGAGTTTCTCTGTGTAGCTTTGGCGCCTTTCCTGGAACTCACTTGGTAGTCCAGGCTCACAGAGATCCGCCTGCCTCTGCCTCCCGAGTGCTGGGATTAGAGGCGTGTGCCACCACCGCCCGGCCTAATATTCTTAAGAAAAATAGTATGTTAGTATTTTGAACTTCAAAATTAATATTTAAAAAATTGTGGATGAACTTTGGGCCCCTTCAAATCATGTAGATGAAGTTTTGAAACTGCTTCTTCCTCATTGATATTTAGTAATTTTTATTATGTAAGTACATACTTACAGAAAAAAGTAGCTAGGATAAAAAGCATGGAATATTTAACTTAGTCAAGTCATTCAGAAAATTATTATTTTATATTTTGATACAAGCAGGTTTATCCTACATTTATAATTTGATCACTGGTTTTGTTAGGGATATAGCAGGAAAGCTGTTGGTAATTATTTAATTTGGTCAATTCTGTCAGTTTATTGAAGCAGATCACTGTTATTAGGCATGCTGATTTTTTTTCCCTAGATATAGGGAAATAACATCTTCATTAACTGTCCACTTTTTCCCATAAGTGGGATCTCTAACTCATATTAAAATTAAACTTATTAAATTTATTTATATTCTGTGGATATGTGTAGCTGGGCATATGTTCTGGTATGTGTGTAGAGGTCAGAAGACAATTTGTGGTAATAGGTTCTCTCCTTTCATCAGGTGGGATTCAGGGTTCAAAATCAGGTCATCAGGGTTGGCCTGTGGGTCGTTCTCTGTTTGCACACTATGAGTGGTAAATGTATAGGAAACATTTCTACATAAAACCACCTGAGTGGGTTGGCAGTGTTTGACATACAATTCTGTACTATCTGCCTGTGTTATTTGGAGTCATAGTTCTAAGACTTATCAGTTCCCTATTTACTTGTTCACCTCTATTCCCTTTGGCCACTTAGTTCTATCCATTAGCAAAATAATGGCATGAAGTTTGGACAATGAAAGTAGGTAGATTCTTCCTTCTTGCAGTTCCCATGCTTGTAAATTTAGATTCAAAAGGATAATTTTTAATTGTATTACTTTGGATCAGGTATACAATTCTACTTAAATTGTGGTTGTAGGGAACAGGGCCAAGCTAAAGAAACCCACCCTGACCCTGGAACCCAGGACCAGTGAAAGAAACACAGCCTGGATCTGAGACCCGAGCCAGTGAAAGAAATATGGCCTGGCCTTAGAATTAGACCCAGAAAGCTAAAAAAAAGGCCAGTGAAAGAAACACAACAGCTTGGCTCTGAAATCAGAGCCCATCTGTGCCCTTGACCAATGAAACTAGCCAATCCTTGAACAGAATCTCCCTGTAGAAACTCTGCCCCTAAGAAACCCTATATAAACCACCCTGCCTGTTCAGTTGTTGGCTCTTCTTTCCCACCCTGGTAGAGGTGGCCACTCTCTTGGATTTCCTAAATAAATCTCTTTCTCAAAAGAGTCTTGGGTGAAGATCTTCATTTGCTGGCGCAGGAAGAACCTTGCTAACACATCCCTTGGGGGACTGAGCAGAAAAAACCTTGCTGAGAGGTTTCCTTAGGGAGGCTAAGCAAGGCCNAACAGAACAGAAGAACCTTGCTGAGACTTCCCTTAGGGGACTGAGCAAGGTGGAGCAGAAAAAGTAACTTTTCACAGGAGTGGTGGTGGTGGGGGGGTAGATTGCTACATTTTGCAGAGGTTTCCCTTTTAGCAGAGTGAAACAAAAGAAGAAACATCTTGGCCTGGAGAGAAGAAGCAGAGCTTGCTTGGAAGCCCCCTTAAGCGGGTGAGCAAAGCTCAGCTGTAGTGACTCTCCAGGAGATGAACAGGATTGCTATATCCTGTGGGGAGATCATCCCCCACTACACCCCAGCTCCAGGGGTGACTCCCCAAACAGTCAGGATACCTTTCCCTCCAGAGCTGAGCTGTCCCATTGCAGCTCCAGTTGCCAGAGCTGAGAATAGAATTTTAGAGTCAATGTATACAGATATGTTGAACAACAACTTCTTGGTTGGTGACATAATTAATTCCTTAAGTTTTATTGATCACTTTGCCTGAAAAATGATAATCAAATGTTAATCTTCATGGTTAAAGTTCATGAAGTAAGATGAATATGAGTTTTCCCTAATNGAAGTTAAAACCTTTATCTTTCCTATGACACAGATTTAATGTAGAGGGTTAGTGACAAATCTGGGCTCAAGGCTGCATGCATTGGTATTGCTTTCCCTTGGATTATACAAGATTTAGATTGTTCACTTTTAAATCTCCTGTGATTGTTAATTGAGAAAAAATTGTTTTCTTAAACTCCAGATAGGAATTTAGTGCTAACTGCAAATTAAATATTTGAGACTTATTAAAATGAATTAGTGATTTTATATATAATGAAAAGGAAAATTGGCGTGGAAGTGTAACATGACAATGCATTTAAGGTTTTTGTTTTTACTTGTTGTGCTAAACAGTTTAAGGATCATACATCATCAAATTTAGCTTATCTTTTTTAAACCAAAAAAAAGCATACTATATTAAAATGATTTTTGTAAGATGACATATTTTATCACAGTTTCTTAGTATTATTTCATTGCTTAACACTTGAGGGTAATAGTGGATTTCCAGTTTCTACATCTAAATATTTAGTTTATTGCTTTATTGCTTAGCTAACTTTTGTCTTATCTGTTGAGCTTTGTTTCTGAGCAATACTAATCACTGTGCTTATTGTTTGAATGTCTGGTACAGGAAGCGAGCAGCTGCAAAGCATCTAATAGAACGCTACTACCACCAGTTAACCGAGGGCTGTGGAAATGAGGCCTGCACGAATGAGTTTTGTGCTTCCTGTCCAACTTTTCTTCGTATGGATAACAATGCGGCAGCTATTAAAGCCCTTGAGCTTTATAAAATTAATGGAAAACTCTGTGATCCTCATCCCTCCAAGAAAGGAGCAAGCTCAGCTTACCTTGAGAACTCAAAAGGCACACCTAACAACTCAGAGATAAAAATGAACAAGGACGGAAAAGGAACTAAGCCTGATTTTAATGGTAAGAGATTGTATTTTCAATTGAAAATAGTTAATTAAAAGCTGTATTGGAGATTTAAATGTGTTGCTTTTGTTCTTTTGCCTTTTTGTGACCTAAAGACATCACAGTATAGTAAAAGCCACTCTTGGTAAGATGTGGTGAAAGGACAGTTATAATTAAATTAGTTACTTTATTATATTTTATTGATATAGTAGCTGTTAGTCAGAAGTAGATTATAATCTAAAAGTTGATATGTTAATGAGTTGATCTCAGCTTGTAAAGATTTCCATTGTACCTAATAGCTTATTAGCTCACAAAGTCTATTACATACACTGCATTTGCAGTGAATCGTGGTATAAGCTCTGAAACTCCAGGGACTGTGGTAAAAGAAGCAGATATAATATATATATATAAATATATATATATATATAAATATATATATATATATATATAGGACTCAGGTCTTGTTGGTTTTTTTGTTTTGTTTTGTTTTGTTTTAAGCAAGGTTGCTAAGGCTGTCTTTGAACTTTTATTGACTAATGGATTCGGCCAGCATACCTGGTTTATGTGGTACTCGGAATGGAAGCCAGGTCTTTGTACATGCAAGATAAACACTGCCAACTGAGTTACATCCCCAACCAATCTGTTCTTTTTAAAAATGGTCCTATATTTTAAAACTTCTTAAAACTTTCTGCTTTTCCCTCATGGATATTTAATCTTTCTTTCTCTTTAGTGTAAGTAATTAGTATTAACAAAGAGGTAATTTAATTTTTCAGATTGCCAGGGCTTAGACCCACTGTCATTTAAAACATGTTTAAAAGAATTGGTGAAATAAAATTGTGTTACAACTTTATACTGTTATTCCACAATATAACTATAGAAAAATCAGAAACTTTGCTACTCAAGATATATAGCCAGTCCTTTTTCATGAATTTTCTCACATATGGATAAATAAGTGAATGCTATCANTATGTTGAATGTGGAAGTTGTGTTGGCTCCATTTTGCATGTTTCTGCCACAGAGGGGCATCACAGAGTAACAGTAAATGAAGTATAATATGCCACCGTGGTTGAATGCAACTAGCTATAGGAAAATCTAGCACATAATGGATGTATTAGTCTTGTTTTTGCCCATGTGTTCTTTTTTCAATTTCTTGTTTTGCGTATCACTTCAATTTTTATTGCCTTTACTAATAATATTTTTATTAGAGATTATACATGCTTAATCATATCACTGCTCTCATTTTGGTAATTATATTTGTTCAATCTAATTAGATGTGTAAGTATCAATTATTGTAGGACAGCCGTGTTCTTACATGAAACTGTTTTGTACTTTTTAGAGTATAAAATATTTTAGGATTTGTTTTCGAGCTGAGTCTTGTGGCATTGTAGTCCAGGTACTCAGGAAGCTAAGGAAGAAGCCTCTTGAATTCCAAGCTAGTCTGTGTTACATGATATGAGACCCTGTCTTAAACAAACACTTTTCAGGAGCACATATATTAGAATGTACAAGTGAATCTTAAAAATGTTTCTTCACGCCGGGTGGTGGTGACGCACGCCTTTAATCCCAGCACTCGGGAGGCAGAGGCAGGCGGATCTTTGTGAGTTCAAGGCCAGCCTGGGCTACCTAGTGAGTTCCAGGACTGTCTCTTATACACATCTAGATGTGTATAAGAGACAGCACACACACACGCACACACACACACACATATGCACACAGATACACGTACACAGAGGGAGGGAGGGAGGGAGAGAGAGAGAGGAATTGTCAATTAAACATTTCAAGCAGAACATTGCTTGGATCAAGTATTGGTACATTGTAGGATTGTAGGTCAAACATTATCTCCTAACAGGCTCTTTATTCATGATAGATATTTTTTAAGTTTTTGGTTACATTTTAGAGAAATTAGATAGACTTAAATGATCAAAGAAAATACCATAGTATTTTCCAGTTAAAATAATGAGAAATAAGCTCCATGTTAGTGCTTCCATACTTACTTATTCTTAAGAAACTGGAGAGTTAGGGCTCGGATTGACATGCTGGCTCATCCAGGTACATGCACCTACTGCCAAGCTTCAGGGTTTGAATTGGATGCCTGGACCCACATTATAGGAGAAAACCAACTCCTTCAGTTATCCTCTCACCACCACATGTCTGCCATCCCCTTACCCCTATTAAATATATATATAAGAACAACATTTTTTTTTAAAGAACAAATTCAAGATCATAAAACAAACGTGTTGATATTCTTGGAACAGGCCACAGATCAGGTTCGTAGTATATAAAGCTCATTGCTTCATGGTTTATCTTTTGGACATTCCATCAATGATGACTTGAGTTTTATATTGTCTCTTACTATTGAGTATTATGTAGGAATCATAGTAAAAGTTTTTACTTGCTATGTTTTGTTGATAGTCATGGGAAACCTGCCCTTTCCTAAACAGAAACTGAGGAGTGGATTCAGGGGTGGGAACAGAGAGATGATGAGGTGGGGAGGGACTGCAAGGAGTGTGGGGGGGGGGCAGGAACTGTGGCCAGGATAGAAAATAAATAATTTTCTTAAAAAAAGATTTTTACATGCTGAATGTGTATAAAGAAATACTTGGCACAGTGAAGGNAGGGATGGATTGTCAATATAACTATAAAATTATCCTCCCCTAAATATTTAATGATTATGGTATGGTACTCTTTGATGAAAGGATTGTTTTCATCATTATTATGTGATATTTAATTTCTAAAATTTTAGTATATACAATGTCATTCATCTTTTTCCAATAAGATAAAATATTTTTTGTTTTGTTAACCGCAAAGGGTAAAGCCTTTGGTGAACGTGACATTTACCATAAAGGTGAGGGAAGTGAGGAAGTTTATGATCCCGGTTTTGTGCCTAGGAGAAAATAGATATAAGTTTTGGTGCTTGTGGTCTTTGCTTTCTTAGCTTCTACCCATTGTTTGTTTTGAATTGCCTCTAATCATTTCCAGTAACAGGTAGTAGTAGCAGTAGCAGCAGTCATAACTTCAGAGTTTGCATGAGTAGTAATTATTGAATAGAATCCCTGGAAAAAATGAGGAAAGCATAAAATAAATCAGTTTTTATTTGTTTGTTTTTTTTTGGGGGGGGGTGTTGGTTTTTGTGACAGAGTTTCTCTGTGTAACAGCTGTGGCTATTCTGGAACTCCTCTGAACTCAGAGAGATCCTCCTGCCTCTGCCTCCTAAATGCTGGTATTAAAGGTGTGCACCATTTGATTTTAATATATACAGAAGTAGAAAAAGTTGGTTGCATATGATGGGACCGAGGAACATCTGTTATAAAACCTTGGCTCCTTAATCTTTTGAGAACAATGCACGGGAAAATGCTTTCTGGATATCAGTGTAGTAGCTCTTCATCAAGATTGTAATAAAGTACAGTGATGAAATAACTAATATATATATATATATATATATGTGTGTGTGTGCCTATACATGTATATATATATTAATTCATACTTGTAAAAGTTATATACTAATACATGTCATGATTACAAAGCAAATCTTAATCATCCAGACATAATTAATAATTATATGTTGTTGAATGAATGCCAAAGGATGAGGTTGTTGGTATTACTGGAATGAAAAAGAATTGCTAAGTGTACTGTGTTGATAGGTAAATTAAATTTATTTTTTGAAATTTCTAACTCTTCAAGTTCAGAATGTTTAGGTATTTTACATTTATTATGTAACTTATTATGACAAAATAAACACGTATATTACAACAATAAATATTCTTTTTCTTTCCATTTTTTTAGATGTGAATTACCTAACGGAAGAGATAGTATATGAAATTCTTGACTCCTGTACAGAAAGCGAGGATTTCTCACCTTTAATTCGTGTAATTGGAAGAATTTTTTCTAGTGCTGAGGCATTGGTTGTAAGCTTTCGGAAAGTGAAACAACACACTAAGGAGGAATTGAAGTCTCTTCAAGAAAAGGATGAAGACAAGGATGAAGATGAAAAGGAAAAAGCTGCATGTTCTGCTGCTGCTGCATGTTCTGCTGCTGCTGCATGTTCTGCTGCTGCTGCTATGGAAGAAGACTCAGAAGCATCTTCTTCAAGGATGGGTGATAGCTCACAGGGAGACAACAATGTACAAAAATTAGGTCCTGATGAAGTGACTGTGGATATTGATGCTATTAGAAGGGTCTATGCCAGATTGCTAGCTAATGAAAATTTAGAAACTGCCTTTCTCAATGCACTTGTATATCTGTCACCTAACGTGGAATGTGACTTGTTGTATCATAGTGTGTATGCCCGAGATCCTAATTATCTCAATGTGTTCATTATTGTAATGGAGAATGGAAACCTCCACAGTCCTGAATATCTGGAAATGGCGCTGCCATTATTTTGCAAAGCTATGTGTAGGCTACCCCTTGAAGCTCAAGGAAAACTGATTAGACTTTGGTCTAAATACAGTGCAGATCAGATTCGGAGAATGATGGAAACATTTCAGCAACTTATTACTTTCAAAGTCATAAGCAATGAATTTAATAGCCGAAATCTAGTGAATGATGATGATTCCATTGTTGCTGCTTCAAAGTGTTTGAAAATGGTTTACTATGCAAATGTAGTGGGAGGGGAAGTGGATACAAATCACAATGAAGAAGATGAAGAAGAGCCCATACCTGAGTCCAGCGAATTGACACTGCAGGAGCTTTTGGGAGAGGAGAGAAGAAACAAGAAAGGTCCTCGAGTGGACCCAATAGAAACTGAACTTGGTGTTAAAACTCTAGATTGTCGAAAACCACTTATCTCTTTTGAAGAATTCATTAATGAACCACTGAATGATGTTCTAGAAATGGATAAAGATTATACTTTTTTCAAAGTTGAAACAGAGAACAAATTCTCTTTTATGACATGTCCCTTTATATTGAATGCTGTCACAAAGAATTTGGGATTATATTATGACAATAGAATTCGCATGTACAGTGAACGAAGAATCACTGTTCTCTACAGCCTAGTTCAAGGACAGCAGTTGAATCCATATTTGAGACTCAAAGTCAGACGTGACCATATCATAGATGATGCACTTGTTCGGGTAAGTTTGACTGTTATTTAAAAATCAGAATTAAACTAAAAGCTACAAAGTGACATATTTCAGGGTATTCATTTTATCTATGGTTTTAAAAAAAATGATGTCCTATAACTTAGGAACATGTTGGTATTTCTTTTCTATATTACTACACCTATCTTGCTACTCACCAAAATAATTGGTTATATTGGTTGTCTAATCTAATGATTATTCTGTTTTTGAAGAACAGTAGATTTTCTAGTGCTTGGGGGATGACTCAGTGGGTAAAGGTTGCTGTGCAAACATGAGATCCTAAGCTTGGATTCCCTGAACATGTGTAAAACAGGATGTGGTAGCACCATTTATAATACCACATCCTAAAGCAAGATGGAAGGTAGAGACAGAAGAACCCTCAGAAGCTTGTGGCTCAGATAGCCTGTTATATAAAATAGNAAATAACTAGATCCTGTCTCAGAAAGTGGAAGGCAAAGACTGATACTTGATATGCTCTGACCTCCACACATGCATTTCCTCCACTTACCTCTCTCTCTCTCCCTCTCTCCCTCCCTCTTCCTCTTTCTCTTTCTGTTTATGTCTCTGTTTCTGAGACAGAGTCTAACCTGAAACCTACTATATAGACCAAGTTAGCCTTGGACTTACCAAGATCTGCCTTTCTCTGCCTCCTGATTGCTAAGATTAAAGATCTGCACTACCACACCTGCTTGTTTTCCTAAGAATTTTAAATTCAGTAATGCTATTTGCCTTGCCTCTCACTGNTGTATGCTGTAATCTGTATCTTAACTAAAGTATGCTTTGATGGTCACTTGTAACATACACATGCAACCCAGAGTAGTGAATCNCCCACCATTTGCCATGGTTCTCATATCTTAGTAGGAATAATGTTCTNTCATTAAGGAATATGTCTTCTTTGTGTTCTTACAGTTGGATTCACTAGTCCAAGATTAGTTGCCTAGCACATTGTAGCAAGTTAGACACTTTCATGCCACTAATTTGCCTTAATTTTAGGGAAGTGTTGCTCCAAACGTTTTGTATACCTTATGCATGTTCAGGAATTTAAGCAAAACACATCAGATGTGCTACTTTTCTTCTGGAAATGGCTTTGTTTACAGGTCACTGAGGGAAATTCCCTCAAGTTTGTTAATAGAGGGAAGGCCATGTTGCTGTATTTGTTGTCTGGAATACAAAACAGGCCTTATCCCTCCCTGCATGGTATAGAGAAGAATTCTTAAATGTCTCNGTAGTGTGTATCAAGGAGTAGCTCTTGTGGGTGTCATGAAGAAAGCATTGGAATGAGAGTTTATACCTTTGGGGTGTTTATGCTAAATTCTCAGTTACATCTTGGTAGCTAAGTCACTGTGTGTGTGTGTGTGTATGTATGTATGTATATATGTATGTAGGTAGGTGCATATATGTGTGTGTATGTATGTGTATTTATTTGTACATATATATATGTATATGATTGTATGTGCCAGTATACTTGTGTGTATGTATTTGTGATTGCAAGTTGTAACTGTGTGTGTGTGCGTGTGTTCTAGTGAAAACCAAAGAGACTCACTTTCTAAAAAGTAGTGATGAAATCCTAGCCTTNTTTTTATCACTTGTCTTTTCCAAAAGACTAACCCTTTAGTACTGTAGAAAGTNCTTTAATCATTTACAAGAAAGAATTGTCATTTGAAAAATAAGGAAAAATATATTTCTTGAACCACAATACATGTGTATTTTAGGTCAGATGCCTTAGTTACCTTACTTTGTGTTTCACTATAATGAAATGCCACAGGTAAGTAGGTATGGATGCATGTACGTACACACATGCACATTTCAGTATATGCACACATNCATGACTGACACAATTTTTAGAACCATTTTAATGGTTCTAAATCAAACNAGGACCCCTTTGGGTAATGGGAAAAGTTACTATTAATAACCCTTAATGTCTATTTCCTAGAATGGATCTAAAAATCAATATGTGCTCTTAACTAGGCTTTCTAGGTTATTATCAATAGAAANATTAGACACATTTAACATAATATGCTAAGAAGTATAGATTGTATCATTTGCTTCTACTGACTTCAAGAACAGATCAATCCTTTACAATAAAACACAGATTAGTACATATGTTTTGAGACACCTGAGCAGTGCATTATGGGAAATATAAGTAGCACACTGANCATCTACTGCTACCTCTTCTGTAGATGACTTGNGTGGAAATTTAAATCCTTTAGGAAATGAAAATGTATTGAAAATCCATTAGTAGCTTATCAAAGATTAGCTAGGTTTAACAAAAATTAATGATATTTTATTTATAATGTAGAGGACTGAATTCTAGCCTTGTGCATGCTATCTATACAGCCATCTGCCACAGAGCCACATGCCAAGACCTTAATCATGAACGTAATCTGCAGGTGAGAATTAAAAAACAAATCTGTGTTTCAAGGGAAGGTTAGGAAATTCAAGGAAGGTGGTTAGGATATTCTGGGATCTTGTGCTGACAGATACATGGGTTGTTTCCCTCCAACATTGTTTTCCTGCTTTATGTGGCCATCAGTGTTGAGCAAAGCACCCCAGTGCTTTAAATTAAGTAGAGTAGCTCAACTTCAGGTAGAAGCCATGTGGAGCCTTTGTTAGTACAAACAATGAAGACACAGATGTGGAGGTACCTGCTAAAACTTATTGTACAAAAGCCTTCTGTGACCATTTGTGCATAATTGAGTTCTGTATGTGACAATCTTCTTGAATGGAGAACAATTGGTACCTTTGAGCCATCTGCTACTTTGTGTCTGTGCCAAGTGCCAACATTATAAGCAAAAACAGGTGAGTGAGCTATGGTGTGCAATGTTACTCATTTGGAACCTAATTCTTTTTTT
>LZPO01045426.1:7401-19829 GCA_001675575.1 Neotoma lepida | reverse complement strand
AGAGTGAGTTTCTGTAAGGAAAAAGAAAGAAAAAGCCACCCTTATGTAATAAACATATCAAGAAATACAGAGATGAGTAATAAAACCTTTGCCTGCAGGCATTCTCCAACAGATGAAGACTAAGTTGGAATCCCGACCATCACCCCACCCTCCAAAACACACACACACAGGAGGCAGTGAAGAGAAAGATGTAATCTCACTATAGAGCAGATACACATCATACCCCTCAGAAGCCCAGTAGAAGAGTTTTTGTTGCTTTTGATTTTCCTCACTTAGCAATTTTTATGTTTACTTCAATCTAAACTTTGCCGTACCTANTGAGGTTAGCAAGCTTTTTCTGAGGGGAAGAACATGAACATGCTTACCAAGCTGGTTTCCTAGTCACCAACGCTCCTGAAACAAAAACAACAGCAGCAGAAGGAGGTTAGGAAAAGCTTTTTGGAGGATCTCATATTCTGTTAGCACATTTCCCACTAAATAGAAATCTCAAGCATCGGAACAGACAGCCATGAAGGTGACACTTGAAGAAAACTGAAAGGGGTGAGATCTCAAGTGGTTTTGTTTGACCTCCTTCTTAACACATATTTGACCTGAACTAAAAGGGGAATATCAGGTTACCTTGATGCCATTTCCCACCTTGCTTGAATTTCCACTGAAAGGAATGAGAAGCACGCATCCCCTTTTGAGGATGCAGTAATGTTTTTGCAGTGCTCATATGCGTAGATGGGGTCTGTAATGAAGCATTTTATGTTGATGTTGTGTACGTTTCCCGTTAATTTCACGGAAAAGAAGAATCTATTCTATTTTCTAATAATATCACCTTTATGTTCACACCTCTTTTTTACTGCTTTGGCCGAGAAAGCTGTGATTCTTCCGGTGTGCTTCCAGCAGCATTTCCCCCTTATTGTTCACCCTCACTTTACAAAAACAAAGTAGATGCCAATAACTCTCAAGACCAAAGATTTGAAGGTCAGGAACAACTTCTATCAATATGTAACATTAGGAAGAGAAAAATGTGTCTGTAACATTTCCACCAATCTGTCTGCCCCAAACATGACACAAATGACTGAAGACAATCTACCTGAATGATGTAACACACCAATANAGCAAATGATTCAAAGTGTCNTCACAGATTGAAAACTGACCAGTAGCTTTGAAATTCACATCATAACCAGTTGAAGTTCAAGTGTTGATCATTCTAAAGCAATTCTGAGACACTGTGTGCCATAGACAAATGTTCAAATGTCAGTCTTTCTTATATAATGCTCATTTATTTAGGAAAGTAAAGTATCTTTATTAATAATCTCTTTTTTAGATTTTTTTCTTTGTGTGTGTGTGTGTGTGTGTGCCTGTGTGCGCACGTGTGTGAGTGTGTATGTGTGCTCATTTGCTGTCTGTGTACCAGTTTCTAAGGAGGTCGGAGGACGACACTCTCTGGAACTGGAGTCACAGCAGCTGTGAACAGTCTAACATGAATGAGTGCTGTGATCCAAACTCTAGTCCTCTTCATGAGCAACAAGCCCTCTTAGCAACTGACTCATCTCTTCAGCCACTGAACCATCTGCTCTCACTATCACTCTTGTTTTGTTTTTGTTTTTTACTGTTGCTATTGTTTGTATTTTTGCTTTTGTATTTCTATTTCTATTTTATTTTTGAGACAGAGTTTTGCTATGTAGCCCAAGGCTACCTTTAGACATCCTGCTATCTCAGTCCATCCAGTGTTGGCATTACTGGTGTATNCCACCAGGCTCCACTTCTACATTACAGAAAAAATACAGTTACACTTTTGAACAAATCACAAAAAACTATTAATATTTAATATTTCTTTATATGTGCAATAGAGGAAAAATANGNGTCTTCACAAGCCTAACACATGCTAGAGATATTTTATACATATATATGTAAATATGTATTTAATACATACATATTTCATCTGAAAGATATGCCTGAGGTATGAAACTCCTAGACAACTATTTCAATTTTTTCTATATTGAACTATAAATGAGCATATTGTTTCTATTTTCCCAAAGGCTAAGATATTTACACAGACACATTTATGTGGAAACCAATATAACTTACAATAGCCGAATATGATTCATTATTACTATGCTTTGGATGCTTCAAAATGTTTTATTTTGCAGGTGAATAGATGAGANTACATATCACCATTTACATTCTGTATGCAGTCACACTTAATATGTATAATATGTGATAATAATATAAAGAAATAATTCAAACCTGACAGGGTGATCACACCTGTAATCCCAGAACTTGAGAGGCTGAGGCATGAGGATCATAATGCAGTGNTTTGAACAAGAATGATCCTCATAGGCTCAGATGTTTGAANGCNTAGTCACCAGGAAGTAGCACTATTGAAAGGATTAAATGGATTAGGAGGTGAGGACTTATTGGAGGAACTGTGTCACTGGGGGTGGGCCTTGTGATTTCACAAGCCCATTCAAAGCCCAAATCTGTCTCTCTGCCTGTGGATCAGGTTATAGTGTTCAGCTACTACTCCAGCACTTGCCTGCAGGATGCCATGTTTCCTACCATGATGATAATGGACTAAAACTCTGAAACTGAAAGCAATNCCCAATTAAATGTTTCTCTTATTATAGTTGCCTTGGTCATAGTGCCACTTCACAGCAATAGTACAGCGACCAAGACAGAAGTTGGTACTATGAGTGAGATAAGCTGCAGGCCAGTCAGGACAAGATAGTGAGACTTGACTCAAAATATTTTTTAATGAAAAATATTGATCCAGAAGCATTTGAGGAGTCCTTATAAAATAAATGTATGGAAATGTTTCAAATATAAATTCTCATCTAACATGAAATGTATAAGTGACTTTTGTAATTTGTGTCACTTGTCTGTTGTTGAATAGCAAAAGACCTCAGCCTTAGTGTCTTAGAACTATGTGCCTTAGAAGCATCTGAAAACTGAAGATTAGGTAAGAGTTGAGGAGGAGCAAATGTTTCCTCCAAAGCATCATCAACTAGAGTACACAGGCTGTCAGCAACTTTCCTGCTATTGTTAAAACTGTCTAATGCACATGATGACAAACTAGAACGTGTATGCCAAATCTGGCCCACTGCCTGCTTTTTGCAAGTAAAGTTTTATTGAAACATATCCTTATCCACTTGATTTTTGTGTTAATTATGGTTTTATAGCCACTTTCTGGGCAGCATAATTGAGCAATGATGACAGAAAGCCAAATTTCAAACTATAAATATAATCTACTTTCAAAGCTCCTTCAAAATCTTTAAAAAATATCAATATTTAAAAGTCTTAAATCTGGCCGGGGGGTGGTGGTGGCGCACGCCTTTAATCCCAGCACTCGGGAGGCAGAGGCAGGCGGATCTCTGTGAGTTCGAGGCCAGCCTGGGCTACTGAGTGAGTTCCAGGGAAGGCACAAAAGCTACACAGAGAAACCTTGTCTCAAAAAAACCAAAAACAAAGTCTTAAATCTAATTATAGGGTCATATAAATATCAAAATCAAGCTACATACACTCAACATATTGTGGTGCCAAAGAAACATCCTTATTTGAAAAGAGAAAACCCGAGACCACAGCAAATAACAATGACACCAAAGCAAAGTGAAATAGAGAAAAGGAAAGCAACAAATATCACAGCTCCAATGGCCAGTTCAGCAGGTCCAAAGAGCTTCTATAGCAAAATCCTTTGNGAGATTTTAGTGTCCATAACTTAAATATGATAATATAGATTTACAACACTTAACTTCTAATATGATATCAAGCAATGTTATATTAAACAACACCATAAGTGTCTACTTAATGCATAAATGAGCATATTCTTCACAAATATGATGAAACCATGTCAATTTCAATCCTTGTTTCTGTAACTGGTTACATGATTACATGCAGCTGATATTTATAACTACATTCTTCTGCCATGCATCTGTATTATTCAGGGTTCTCTAGAGTTATAGAGCTTATACTTCTATAGCAAGGTTCTACCATCATCTGCAGACAACTATTCTTCTTCTGAAAGACACCTCTTGGCCTGCTNTTGGGCCTTAGTGGAAACTGAACGTTTGACATTGGACAACCAAGTTACCATAAGACTGGAGCTGCCATTGTGAGCTGGGTGTTATCTGACTTACCATGTCATAAAGTACAACATTCACAACAGCAATCTATTATCAAATTGAAGTGGTATATACGTGATTGGGCCTGAGCAAATCCTGAAAGTACAATCAAGTTACATGAAGAAGTTGCCCAAATGCCTGTGGTTTCTACTCCTGTTACAATGCTGTCTGCGGCCAAGTATGCAACTATGGCCTTAATGCATGATCCCTATGAAAAGCTGATTGAGGAAGAGAAGACTAGCGCCTGGTTTACTAATGGTTTTGTATGTTACACAAGCACCACTCAGCTAGGATTTCAACTTGTGAAAAGCAATTAAAGAAAAGCTTAAGTAGTGAAGGAAACCAGAAAGNTGATGCAGATGTNATTGATTGAGGAGGGCATGTTCCAGCCTAGGCAAGCAGCAGAAGTTGGCGATTTTGGCTACNTGGCTCTGAATTTAGAGTCAAGGATACAAGAAAGCAGTTATCAAATCTCCTTCCACAACTAAGAAAAGCCACTGAGGCCAGGGGTATGTCAGAGTTATCCCTTCGTGGAGACCCAGAGAGGGCTTTTGTGCGAAGCTGTGAAAGTGAAGCCTGGATTTCACTGGAACCCCCAAGGTGTTAGGGACGCCATAGTTGTGGGATACCTGCCAAGGAGAGATGCTTACAGGGTGTAGAACTAGCCTGAAAGAGGGAATCTGCTGCAGTACGCAAAACTGAAAGGGGTTAGAGATCTGAAGAGCATTTTGACATCAGACATGGAGATTCAGAGCTTGGAGTTTGCCTACCTGTTTTTGGGTATTGCTTTGGCCCAGTATTTCCTCACTATACTCCCTTTCTTCCCTTTTGAAATGGTATTGTATATTCCATGCCATTTTATGTTAGAATATGACCTACTTTTTTTTTTATTTTACAGGGGATTACAGTTAAGAGATTGTCATGAGTCTCAGAAGAGTCCTTGAACTTTGGATTTTTAAACAGTATTGAAACTGTTACATACTATGGGGACTTTTGAAGTTGAATTGAATGCATTTTTTGCATTATGATATGGTTACAAGCCTATAAGGCCAGGGAGTAGAATGTGGTAGTTTTTTGTTTTGTTTTGTTTTGTTTTTTTTAATGCTTCAAAATATCCTTTATTTTATTTTTTTATTTTTTTTTATTTTGCAACATTTTCCCTTTATTCTCACATTGAATTTGTGCAGAGGACTAGATGAGACAGGAGATTTGCTTCTTAGAAGGTGAAAATGCAGATCAGATGATAATGGAAGAAGTAGGGAAGGAATGAGAGAAGATGAACAAGATAATAGAGTAGGGTCCCTGGGGTGAGAAGAGGTATGTCTTAAGAAGATTTAAGAGAGACATAAACTACTGGAACTTCTAAAAAGTGAACAAAAGGAGAAATCCAACATGAATTGACTTCTTCAGCTGGTGAATCATTCATAAGCAAATGCTTTTGTGCAGTCTTTTAGAAACGACCATTAGCCATTTAGGAAACAAACCTTACTAATCAGTTCTCTGGTGAATATGTAAATAATAAATACAAGGAAAAGTAGTTGGATGACTGAATCCAAACAAGAATTAACCCTCAATCAATTCTCAAATGCTTCTAGGATCCAGACAAGTCATATATATGAGTGTTGTAGACTGTGTCCCAGGCAATAAGTTTGAATAAGAATGCCCCCATGGGTCATATTTGAATGCTTAGGGAGTGGCACTACGTGAAAGGATTGGGAGGTATGACCTTATTAGAGGAAGTATGTCACTAGGGGTGGGCTCTGAGGGTCCAATAGCCCAACCCAGGCCCAGTGGCTCTTTCTCCCTGCTGCCTTCGGATCCAGATATAGAACTCTCAACTCCTTTCCCAGCATCATGTCTGCCTGTACACCACCAGGCTCCCCACCTTGCTGATAATGGATGAAACCTCGGAAACTGTAAGCAATCTCCAATTGCCATGGTCATGGTGTCTCTTCACAGTAATAGACCAATTACTATGAAAATGTTCTATATTCCCTCAGCAAGCATGTCAGAAAATTTTGGTTCTTTACCTGAAAGAACAATCCCATACCTTCAGTCCTAAAATATCTGGGTCACTTATCATCTTGCCTGGATTGGATAATTGTAATTTCCCAACCATCTTGATCACTAGACATAATAACTCCAAGGGATGCCCTAAAGGATTTCCAACACTCTATACACTCTTTCCTACTCCTATTTTAATAGTTATTTTTACATAAACAGCTAATCATATGATTCCTTAGGATGTTTTCAGACATCCTAATGTTAGTTTTTATAACCTTCTTTCTTCTTCTGTATTTAGCTTCATCTGCCCTCTCTAATAAGATTTTTTTTTTAATTTTCTCAATAAGACCACTCATTCCCTGTTATTCCTGTCTGTATTTCTTTACCAATGCTCAGCTAAGGAATGGTCCACTTTTGCATTCTTGGATTCTGCATTACTCCAGGATATTCACTCACTTCTTAGAAGACCGAGGAAACAGAGTACTCAAAAATTGTCTTTCTGAGTTTGGGTTACCTCACTCATGATATTTTTTTTAGTTCTACCTATTTATCTATAAATTTTATTTTTCTTTTACAACTCAAGAGCATTCTAATATTAATATTTATATATATATATACATATATATATAGAGAGAGAGACATCCATTTGTCAATTGGAGGGCATTTAGGTTGTTCCTATTTACTAGCTATTGTGAATAGAATGGCAATGAACATGGCTAAGCAAGTATCTGGTGAGTATGGGGTCACATCCTTTGGGTATATACCAACAATGGTATAGCCAGGTTGTATAATAGATCTATCTTTGCCTTTTTGAGAAATCTACACACTGAGTACCATCGTGGCTGCACCAGTCTGCAATCTCACCAACAGTGAATGGGGTTCCCTTTTGTCTGAATCCCTTCCAGCTTTTGTTTTCTGTTGTTCTATCAATAGTTGTCATTCTCACTAGAGTGAAGATGAAATCTCAAAGTAATTGATTTTCACTTCCCTAATTGCTGTGTACAATGAACACTTTTTGAGGTATTTCTTAGCCTTCCCCTCCCTTCTTTTGAGAACTTGCTGTTCAGGTCTCATGCCCATGTGTTTTAAGTAGGCAGTTTGGTTTCCTCTCTCTCTTTCTCTCTCCCTCTCTCTCTCTCTCATTAGGTCTTTATATATTATGTCTAATAATCATATGCTAGATGTATATCTCGCAAAAGCTTTCTATTTATGTGGGCTTCCTATTAACCCAGTTGATTATTTCTTCAGTTGTGCAGAAGACTTTTAGTTTTATATATATGGAGTCTAACTTGTCAGTTGTTGCCTCAATTCTAAGGCAAATGCAGTCCTATTCAGAAAGACCTTCCTACATCTGTATTATATAGGGTACTGCCTATGTTTTCTCCTAGCAGTTTAGTGTTTCCAGTTCACATTTAGGTCTCTGAGTCATTAGAGTTAGTTTTGTAAAGATAGATATATAGAGATCTAAGTTCATTCTTCTGCATGTGGACATTCAGTTTCTCAGAACTATTTGTTGAATATGCTTTCTTTCTTCAGCTCATGTTAATGGCATCTTTGGCAAGTACAAGAAGCTTACGTTATGTATATTTATGTTTAAATCTTCAAATTTGTTCCATTGGTCTACATGCCTGTGCTTGTGCAAGTACCATACTGTTTTTATTACTGTATCTCTGTAATATATCTTAACATTTAAAATGGTAATTCCTACAGCATTGTTCTTTATGCTTGGGATTGTTCTGGCTATCTAGTGTCTTCTGTGGTTCCATGTGAATTTAAGTTTACTTTTTCTTTTTCTTTTCTATTTCTGTAAAGAACGAGATGGGGATTTTGATTTAGACTACATTGAATCTGTAAATAGCTTTTGGTAGAACAGTCATTTTGACAGTATTAATTCTAACAGCAGATGAGCATGGGACGTCTTTCTACTTTCTAGCGCCTTTCTCTATCTCATTCTTCAGAGGTTTAAAGTTTTCACTGTAGAGTTCATTCACTTCCTTGGTAAGGTTTATTTATAGATACTTTATTTTCTTTGAGGCTAATGTGAATGGGAGTGTGTCCATTATCATTTTCTCTGTATGTTGTTTCTTAGTATAGAAAAGCAATTTAATTATGCAAGTTGATTTTGTATTCTGCCACATTGCTGGATTTTTATCATTTCTGGAAGTTTTCTGGTAGCATTTTGGGGATTATATATAGTGTCATGTTATCTGCAAATAAGGATAGTTTGACTTCTTTTCTCTTTTACACCCCTTAGTATCCTTTTCTTGCTTATTGCTCCAGCTTGTACTTCTAGCAATATATTATAAATAAGTGGGCCTAGTAGACATCCACGTTTTATTCCTGACTTCATTGGGATTGCTTCAACCTTTTCTCCCTTTAGTATGTTTTGACTATAGCCTTTACTATATTGAGGTATGTTCACTCTAGCCCTGTATTCTCTGGGAGTTTTATCATGAAGGCAATCTGGATTTTTTCAAAGGCTTTTCTGTTATCTATTGGAATGATTATATGATTTTTTTCATTTAGTCCATTTATGTAATTTATTATATATATTGACTTATGTATGTTGAAGCATCTCTGCATTTCAGAAATAAAATCAACTTGGTCATGTCATATAATCTTTTTCATGTATGTCTGTATTCTATTTGCAAGTATTTTATTGAGAATTTGAGTCTATGTTCATCATAGATATTGGCTTATAGTTTTCTTTTTGTGCTGTGCTTCTTCCTGGCTTTTGGTATTAGAGTGATACTGGATTCATAGAAGGAGTGTTGAGTGCTCCTTCTGTTTCTTCTCTTCTTCCTTCTTTCCTTCTTTTCTTTTCTTTCATTTTTTTGAATGCTTAGTGAAGAATTGGCTATAGTTCTTCTTGGAATGTCTGGTAGCATTCTGTTGTGAATCCATCTGTCCCTGAACTCAATTTTTAATTTAAATTTAAATTAAATTAAAATTTAATTTTAGCTGGAAGGCTTTTTATTACTATAGCAATCATCTTATTCCTTATGGGTCTGTTTAGGTTGTTGACTTATCTTAGTTTAATTTTGGTGTTTTGGCTGAATCTAGAAATTCATCCATTTATTTTAGGATTTCCAGCTTAATGGAGCACACATTTCTAAAATATTAATTTATAATGTTCTGAATTTCTTGGTGTCTGCTGTAATGTTTCCCTGCTCATTTCTGATTTTGTTAATTTTTGTTAATTTGGATTCTCTATTTATTTTGATTAGTTGGCATGTCAATATTTTGATTAGTTGGTCTGTCAATAGTGTTTATCTTCTCAAAATCCAGCTTTTAGATTTGCTAATTCTTTGTATTGTTTTCTTTGTTTCTATCATTTATTTCTGCTCTAAGTTTTTATTGTTTCTTTCCATTTACTGGATTTGGGTATGGTTTGTTATCATTTTACTACTTTTTGAGGTCCATCTCTAAGTCATTCATTTGTGCTCTTTCTGATCCTTTAATGCAGACACTTCAAGCTCTGATTTCCTCAGAAGGATGGTTTTCAATGTGTCCCTGAAGGTTGGCTGTTTTCATTTGCATTTACTTCCAGGAAGTTTTTTTTTTTTATTTCTGTTTTTGATTTCTTCTTCGACTCATTCATCATTTAGTAATGAGTTGATGATTTTCCACAAGTTTGTATATTTATGAAAGCTTATTTTTTTAATTTGTCAATTTTAAGTTTTACTGTGACCATAAAGATACAAGGAGGAATTTCAGTCTTTCTGAATTTGGAAAGATTTGTTTCGTGTCCCAGGATGTGGTCTACTTTAGAAAAGTGTCCAAGTTCTACTGAGGTAAATGTGTATTCTTTTGGCTTTTGGATAGAATAGTCTGTTAATATCTGTTAAGTTCATTTGATGTATGACATTAATTAATTCTAATGTTTCTCTGTTTATTTTTTGTCCAAATATCCTGTCTATTGTATAAAATGGGGTATTGAAATTGGCTATTATTATTGTATTGATATTAATCTGTATCTTTAAATACAGTAGTAGATTATTTTAATTAAATTGGTTACTCTGGAGTTTAGTGCATATATATTTAGGAGAGTAGCCTCTTGCTTACATGTCTTGATTAGAATGAAGTGTCTCTCTTTGCTTATTCATTTGAATCTATTTTATCAGATATTAGCATAGTGACACTTGTTTGCTTTCTAGTAGCATTTAATTAGGGCACTTTTATCCACCTTTTTATTCTAAGGTGGTACCTATTTTTAAAGCTATGTGTTTATTGTAGACAACAGATACAGATACATTTTGATTCCTGATCCATTCAGTTCGCCCATGTCTTTTGNCCAGAGAATGAGGCCATTGATGTTTAAATTTACTACTGAAATATGCATGTTACTGCAAAGTTACTCTATGAAATCATTACACTGTTGATTTTTTTGTGCTGTTGTTTATGTTCTCAATGGTACTTTTCTTTTAGTAATTATGGATTTGTAATTCTTTACACAGTCTCTTGGCTATACTTATTCCTTCTTTCAGCTTGAAATAGTGCTTCTATTTTCTTTATGTTTGCTTTGTTAGATATTTATTGTTTTAGGCTGTTTGTTTCATGGAACATTTTTTTTGTCCTTCAACGATGGCACATAATTTTGCTTAGGTATATTCGTCAAGATTGGCCATCATTGTTCTTTAAGAACTGAAATGCATTGTTTCAGGCTTTTCTNGCTTTTGACCTTTATGTTAAAAAATCATCTGTTATTCTGATGGGTTTTCCTTTATGTTTGTCTTACGCTTTTTCTCTTGCAGTTTTCAATATACTTTCCTTGTTCTGTGCACTTAGTGGTTTGACAATGATATGCTGTGGGGTTTTCTTTTCTGGCCTTCTCTATTAGTGCTGCTTGTATCTGTAGGGTGTATCTTTCCTTAGTTTGAGGAAGTTGACTTCTATGGTCTTGTAGAAGATCTGGTCTGTGCCACTGACTTGGGATTCTCCTCCCTCATCTATGCTTATGATATGAGGGTTTTATGTTTTNANGCTGTCCCACATTTCCTGTGTGTTTCTTTCCTGTGTGTTGTTTTTAATTTTTCATATTCTATGCTTATTTCATATAGATCCACTACTTTATCTTCTAGTTCTGTTATTCTAATTCTGCTTCTTTAATGTCATTGAGTTTTTCCTTTTTCTCTTCTTATACTCTTGAGCTCTTTGATAAAATTCATTATTGTTCTTTCAAATTCTGTGTCCCAGGATTTATCTAGAAAATTCTCATCAAATATTTCTACATGTTTTGTTAATTTTGGATACTGGCTTGGTCTTTCATATTGTTGGTATTTTTTGCAATGAGACCTTGGTATGTGGATTTCTTTTGTTAGTTCTATGTCTGATACAGACAGAAAAAGTTGGACAGGAGAAAGAATGTGTGGGTGAGTTGGGCCTACATGTTGGGAAGGACTTAGGTAGAATGAAGTAAGATGGACACAGAGGACTGGGCTGTTGTATAGGATGCATGTGCTGGTTCAACCCTAGATTTTGGGAATAGATCTGGGAATGGGGAAGGGTGTGTAGAAGGTAAGATCATGGAGATTCACTGGGATATACCCTTGAGGAGAATGTGTAGAATCTAACTATGTGGCGAAGATGTAGGTGGCATGAGAGGATCCNGTAGGTAGGTGGAAGGCAGGGAGAGTCCTAGAAGAAGCCTCGATATTGGTTGAACCACAGGCAGGGATCTCCAAACTAGGTTAGTGTATCGGGCTTTTTCTTTTGGGCCACCAACCAGCACCCAAATCATGACACAGAGACTTAATATTAGTTATGAATGCGTGGCTTTATCTTACGCTCAATTCTTGCTAACACTTATAACTTAACCTGTTTCTCTTCATCTACATTTTGCCTTGGGGACTTTTACCTTTCTTTCTTTTTGCTTGCTGTCTCCATGACTAGTGGATAGCTACCTGGCTTCTGGCCCCAGGCATGTCCTTCTCTTTCTCCTTTATTCTCTTCCCTCCTTCTCTCATTCCTAGAGTTCTCCTCCTATTTATTCTCTCTGCCTGCCAACCCTGCCTATCCCTCTTCTGCTTAGCTATTGACTGTTCAGCTTTTTATTAGACNAATCAGTGCCTTAGGGAGGCAAGATAAAACAGCAACACATCTTTACATAATTAAACAAATGCAGCATAAGCAAATGTAANACACCTTTACACAATTTAAGTAATGTTCCNCAGCACAAACAAGTAAAACACATCTTTGCCTAGTTAAAGAAATATTCCACAACAGCCTGGGGCACTGGATGTGGAACCATGGTTAGGTCAGGGGTTTAAGGAGGGTCTGTGGGGCTATGATCAGTCAATTGGGGGTGATCAGTCA
>LZPO01045425.1:12973-25670 GCA_001675575.1 Neotoma lepida | reverse complement strand
TGTAGTGTGGCCGGTTGAATCACACAGTTTACCCTTTAGTCCATTCATCTTTACTTGCAAGTGTTCAAGTCATTTTTCTGGCTCCCTCTGGTTTCTGCTGTACCACTGATAATGGGCTCTCACTGGGGCTCCTTTTAGATATCCTGTTGTCCTGTGTCATGTAGGCCTGCTGTGGAACAATTATTTTCTACACTATNAATATGTATTACTCTCATTGGTTAAAATGAAGCTGACAGGCCAGTAGCTGGTCAGGAAGATAGGTGGGAAAGCCAAATTGAGAATGATGGGAAAGAGGGCAGAGTCAAGAGAGATGCCAGTGCCAACCACCAGAGGAACAAGACGTGCTAGAGGACAGGTAAAGCCACAAGCCATGTGGCAAAACATAGATTAATATAAATGGGTCAATTTAAATCTAAGAACTAGTTAGTAATAAATCTGAGCTATCAGCTGAGCATTTATTTACAATTAATATAAGCCTCCGTGTGATTATTTGGGATCTGGTGGCAGGGATAGGAACTGTCTGATTACAGACATTCTGCAGTTTTGGATCTGTAGGTTCATTCCCTTTACATGCTCCAACAGTTCAAAGATGAGGTAGATGTTGAGGTGGGTCAACTCATAGNCCTGGTTCTGGGCCGGGGTGGTTGCTGGGTTGATCAGCCAGCTAGCTTTTCCTCATTCATCATGACCAGGCAAGCTCTCCAGCAATGCCTTGGCTAGCTCACCCAATGCATCTTGCAGCAAGCAGTAGTGCCAGTTCTCCTGCTCTCAGGTCCTCAGGTCTGAGTCACCCATATTACCAGCACCAGCTCTACTGTTTTGCCCAGGCAAGATGCAGGGTCCTCTCTCCTGATGGCTGTAGGGACATATTAAGGGGAGGCAGGGTTAGCTCTCTTGGTCTCACTCCCTCAAGGCTGGCTCACCTGCACCCCAGCAACAGGGTCAACTCTACTGTGCTGCCCAGACAGGGTGCAGGGCCTGCTTTTTTGTGTGTTGCAGCTGGTGAGAGGCAGGGCTGGTTCTTTCACTCTTGTGTTCCCGGGGCCAACTCTCACCTACAGAGAGGGGACGGCATCTTTCCCTCATCTATATCCCTACATGGCATGGTAAATGAGGCAGGGGGTGTCAGTTCTGTTGTTCTCACACCCTCATGGCTGGCTCACCTACATCTCCAANAGTAGGGTCAGCTCTAGCATGTTGTCCAGAGGGAGAGGAGAGAGGGCTCTCTAGTGCCCTGCAGTCAGTGAGGGTTAGGGCTAGCTTCCCCACTCTTGTGATCCCTGGGCCAGCTCTCTCACCTGTTACAGGAGGTAATGGGTGAGGTGGGAATGCATCTTTCTCTCACCCATGCCACTACATGGCAGACCAGTGGGGCCTAGTTCAGCTTTTTCTGCTGCAGTATCCAGTGAGTGGCAGAGCCAGCTATTCTTGGGCCAATGAAGGGCAGGGATGGCTCAGCACAGCATGGCTCCAAGGAGCCCTAGTGCTAACAGGGGCCATAGACAACATCACAGACCCCAGCTGCAACAGGACCACAGACCCAGACATGGCCCTTGGCAACAGCTCAGCCCAGACATCACTGTGGCCCAGTGGCAGCACAGGCCACTCAAATCAGTATGGCCCCAGTGGCAGCATGGCCCTTAGCCACCAACATCATCTCAGGTGGCTGACTAGACCCTCAGCATCCGCAGAGCCCTTGGTGGTGATAGGAGCCATGCACACCANCCCAGTCCCTGGCCACTGCAGGGCCATGGACCCAGACATGGCCCTAGGCAGCAGTCCATGACTTGACATCTCCATGGTTCCAGGCAGCATTACCGACCACCCAGATTAGTATGGCCCCATCAGCGCCATGGTCCTTGGACACCGACATGGTCTCAGGTGGCAGAAAAGATTCCGATCATTTTTACACCCTAGGTGGACCCAGCCATGCTCCTCCACTGCAGCCCTGGCCCAGATGACACCATGGTAGCCCCTGAATTCTTTCTCCCCTTCCATATTAGGCTGTGCCCTGGAATAGAATGCCAATATAGCTAAAATCATTGCATACTGATTCTTAATATGGATATACATTTCTTCTGTTCTGAACAATGTTGGGAGTAATGAGTCTAAATATNTTTGTTGTTGGGCAGAAAGAAAAAAGCAATATACATGGATCATGACTATTTCTTATATCTTCCTGGTGTGGGCTAACTATATTGGTTAGATTTTGTCAACTTAACACATGCTTTTTGTTGGGGAAAAGAATAATTAAGAACATTCCCATATGATTGGCTTATAGAAAAGTCAATGGAGCATTTTCTTGATTAATAGTTGATGTGGGAGGACCCAGTCCACTGTGGGTGGTGCCATCCCTAGGCATGTGGTCCTGGGATGTATGGAAAGGAAGACTGAGTAAAGCCAAGGAGAGCAAGTCAGTAAGCAACTTTTGTCCACAGCCTCTGCTTCAGTCCTGGACTCCTGGCTCCAGTCTTGATTTCCTACCCTGATGTTCTTCAATGATGGACAATATGGGGAAGTGTGAGCCAAATAAAAAATAAACCCTTTCATCTCCAAGTTGCTTTTGGTCATTGTATTTCATTCCAGAAAGAGAACACTTAACTAAGACATGGACTGATGGGACTTGACACATTAAAATTTTATCTCAAATATTGGTTTTGTTTTTGTGGCAAACCTGAAGAGAAAAGAGAGATTAGAATCAAATAGTATCAGCATTGGCTACTCTTAGACATTATGTAGACAAGAAGCATCTCAGATATGGGTTTAATTTTCTCATTGTTGAATGAGTGGCTTGTCTTCCAGGTTCAGCTTGAAGGAGCTGCTTCTTGTTACAGCTCTTCTGAATCCATGTTCATTACTTATTGATTCCAACAGTCTGAACTTGCAGGACCCATATTTTCACATTGCTTCCAACCTTACTGGTGACACTGCTGGAAAGCCTAAGGAGGCTATAACTTCCAGCCTTCCCAGTCAAACTTAGTTCCAGCATGGCAGTTATGGAACAGGAAGTCAATATAGATGTGGATCAGCCACCAGAAGAGCAGATTAGTTTCAGAGTTAACTTATGAACATGGATAAAGGAAGAAGCACCTGTCATAAGTACAACGTGTGTTCCATTGTTTCCTTAGCATTGACTGTGAAGAAGTTGCCATAACCAATGAGTGGGGGTGTAGCTTAAGTTTATTAAGCCAAATGAGAGTAGGATGTGATGTTTCTGTTTTAAATTATAGCTCTAATNGGCAAGACAGCAATTAACTGAACCAGGAGCACTGATATTCAGATACCATTTTAATATATAATGCCCATATAAGCTATAAAATCATCTACATGGGCTGTACACACTGAAATACTGACTCTATTTCCCTACCCTATTCCATATCAATCAAACTTCTAAACTGGAAACAGCACATATACAGAATTATCAGCTTATAGTTCATCTACCACAATGTGAAGGCATCCATTTAATCACCACCCAAGTCAGAACGCAGACCATCGTGAATAACTGCTCCTCTCTCTGTGACGTCTCCAATTTCATCTCTTCCCTTCCTCACATGTAACCACAGTTCAGACTTTTCATATCTGTTTTGCTTGATTTTAAACTGTATATAAATGGAAANATTATATAGTACTTTTGTTTCCAGCTTTTTTTCAAACATATTATTTGTGAGATTTGTTTATGGTATTGGTGGAAGAAATCTGCCAGCCAATCTGCCTTCATTTTCTCAGGCTTGCTGTGATAGTGANTGAGGCAATTTTCTACACACTTTAGGGCTTTGGCAGCCAGAACATCAGCTCCTGTACCTGAAAGCTAGGAATGCCATGAGATCAATGACTCTCCAGCAGATATCAGGGATGTATGGGGGTTTGCATGTACATGTTCCAGCTCTTCTCTCCTGGTTGGGAGACTCTTAGGCATATGTTTCATGTTGGTCCTGAGGAATTCCCAGTGGAATTAGTTCTACTTACCATGGTGACTGGCTCACCGATGTATTTATAGGCTGCCTTTTCTGCCTAGTCTCATTTCTCAATTCCTCCAGGAATATTTCCTAGAGACACCTTCCATATAAATCAACTAGACCTGTATTTTTATCTCTGGGTCTGTTTCTGGGAGCTTAATATAATACAGGTAGGTTGATTTTTTTTGTGCTATAATATATTACTGTTATAGTAATGAATGNATCTTATTTACATATTGTCAAAAACTTACCTGGTACCCATGCCTCCACCTTTGAGGTGGTTTGAATGAGAATGATCCCCTTAGGCTCATGTATTTGAATGCTTGGTTATTAGGGAGTGGGGCTACTTGACAGGGATTAGTAGGTGTGGCTTTCTTGAGGTAGGTCTGGCCTTGTTGGAGGAAGTGAGTCACTGGGGTTGGGCTTTGGGTTTCAAATGCTCAAGTCATTTCCAGTGTCTCTCTTTACCTGCTGCCTATGTATACAGATGCAGAACTCTCAGCTCCTCCAGTAACATGTCTGCCTGCATGCCACCCTGCTCCCCACCATGATGACAATGGTCTAAACCTCTGAACTGTAAGCAAGCCCCAGTTAAATGCTTCTTTTATAAGAGTAGCCTTGGTCATGGTGTCACTTTACAGCAATAGAACACTGACTAATACAGCCTTCATACAGAATGTTTGTNACCTTGAACAGAAATGTGGTGTACATATGGCACTAAAGCTTACTGTGGTAAAGCTGCAGATGGAGCAAGGGGTAGTTCTCTGATTGTCTCTAGCTGTCAAGTATTGAAAAATTATATAGTGGCCCAAAGTATAAGATCCAAATAAAGAAGTTGATTTGAGCCATGCATCTGTCTGGTTTAGTGTCAAAACAAAGGCTTGCTAACAAGCCAGTCATGTACTTATACCTAGGAATTCATATTCCCTAAAGTGTCTGTCACTCCACACACTACATACACCAATATATTAAGTCATAAAATATGGAAAAAGAAATAGTAACACATTTATCCTGCTAGGATTGAAGTGATATTGATTTAGTTTGGGGGTGAGCAAAGTTTTGCATTTCAAAAATGTATTTTCTAATNTCAAAATATTCTTTCTTGAGGTCCCATTTGTTAAGTTGGAGGTTTTAAAAATATGTCATTCTTGTTGCAAATTTACTTTATAAAAAAANTTGGCTTTAACTTTCAGTATCATCTTCATTGAAGTGAATCTTTCTATGCAACTGGTACTTTCTTTCTTCTCATTTGCTTATCTATATGGAAAAATGTTTGTTTGTTGATAGATATGAGATGATTTCCACCTCAGATTGTCTGGGTCTTTGAGTCTTTCCTCGAAGACAGAGTTAAACTAGAAATGATAGTTTTNATTATTTTTGTTTTTTCTCTGTATTTCAGAGTATGTTGGTAATTTGCAGCAGCATGCAGGTAAAACTCCTCACATCAATTTATGTATCTTTCCACTCATTTTATTTATTCATTTATTTATTTATTTACTTTTAACTTGTTATTGATTCTTTGTAGATTTCACATCATGCACCCCAATCCCACTCATCTCCCCATCCCATCACTTCTGCCCTCTGCTCTTGTGACATTTTCCCACAAAACAAAATTTAAAAGTAAAACAACAAAAAAGCCCCAATGACAACAACAAAACAAAACAAAACAAAACCAAAACTCCAAAACAAAAAACAAACAAACAAAAAAGTCAAACAGCAACAACAACAAAATCTTGGTGTGAAAGTTGTAGTGTGGTCCAGTAGGTCACACAGTTTACTCTTTAGTCCATACATCTTTACTTTTGAGTGTTCATTGCAATGAATCACAGATCTGGTTTGAAGCCTCTGGCTTCTGCTACACTATCAATACTGGGCCCTCACTAGGACTTCTCTTGGATATCCTGTTGTTGTCTTGAGACATGGAAATCCAGTAGCTTTGGATTTGCAGGTCTGGCACCTTCACAGGCTCCAGCAGTTCACAGATGAGGGTGATGTTGGGGTGGGCTACCTGGTGGTTCTGGTTCTGGGCCTAGATAGTAGCTGAGTTGATCATCCTTCCAGCTTTCCCTCATGCACACCATCCAGGTGGGCTCTCCATCACTGACCACTAGCTCACTCAATGTAGCAGACAGCAAGGAGCAAGGCCAATTCTCCTGCTCTCAAGCCCTTTGGTCTGACTTACCTGCACTCACATCACCAGGGCCAGCTCTACTGTTTTGCACAGAGGAGGTGTAAGGCCTGCTTTCTGATTGTTGCCCTTGGTGAGGTTAGGGCTGACTCTTCTGTTCTCATGCCACTGAGGCTGGCTCTCTCACCTGCCACAGGCAGCAAGGGGTGGGGAGAAGGGCACATTTCCCTCACACTTGCCACCCCATCACATAGGAGAGAGGGGGCAGAGGAAGATCTGCTGCTCTCATACCCATAGACCTGGCTCACCTGTACTCCTGCCAACACAATCAGCTCTACTGTGCTGCCTCAGTGAGGTACAGGGCCCACTGTCCTGGATGCTGCACTCAGTGAGGGGCAGGATCAGCTTTCCCACTCTCTTGACTCCAGGACCAACTTTTCCTGCCTGCAGTAGATGGCAAAGGGCAAGGGGCAAGGAAGTTATCTCTCCCTCACCCGTGCCACCACATGACAGACAATGGGGCTTGTTCACCCACTCTGATCTCTTCAGGACCTGCTCACCCACACCCCTACCAGCAGGGACAGCTTGCTATAGATACTAGTTTGATTATGTAAAGATCTATTGCATTTGCTTTTGTTGCTTTTTTTGGGAGCTGGGTGGTGGCTCCCTCAAAAGAGAAAAAAGCCAATCAAATTAGCTCTACAGTGCTGCCCTGGGGAGGTGCAGAGCCTGCTCCCCCAAGTGCTGGAGTTGTTGAGGGGTAGAGCCAGTTCTTCCTAGTGCTGCAGCCAATGAGGAGTGGGGCCAACTCTGTGCAACTGTATCCTTTCTGCTTTTGGTGGTAACAGGAACCACAGACATCAACATAGACTATGGGTGTGGCAGGGCCACTCTTGTGGGATATTTTGATTGCNCTCTGACACTCTGAGACTTACAATAATATTTACTTCAAATCAGAGGGTGAAACTAGCTACTAGCTGACCAAAATTAGCCTTAGAGGTTTTGGAGGACTGAGGACATATAGAAAGACACAGGATGTAGTAGGGAGGGATTTAGAAAGATTCTCAGCCNTTTTGGATTGAGAAAAGAGAGGGAAAGGAGGTCACTGGTCACTTCTCAAGTGCTTCTTTGATCAATCAGGTTCTTACCTTGATATCTGACTCCCGAGTTTTTATTGCTAAAGAATAATTAGATAAACCCTTCATCTGGTGCCCAATGTAGGGCACCAGGCCACAGACCCAAACATGGCCCTTGACAGCAGCCCAGGCCCAGATGACNCAATGGTCCCCCATGGCAGCACAGGTTACTCAGATCTGTGTGGTCTCAGCAGAGGCTCAGNCCTTGGACACTAACATGACCCTAAGCATTGGCCTAGACCCCTGATGACTAGGTGACCTTTGGTGGCAATATAGGCCATGGATATCAATATAGACAGTAGCCTTTGGTGACAATGCCAAGCCATATATATCATCACAGACTCAGGCTGCAATAAGACCACTGACCCAGACATGGTCCTTGGCAACAGCCCTGGCTCAGATGTCATTGTGGCCATAGTTGGCATTGCAGATTCTCCAGATTGACATGGGCCCAGCGGCAGTGACCATCAAATACCATCATGTCTGTAGGTGGCAGCCCAGACCCCAGGCATCTGCTCAGCCTTCAATGGTAACAGGAGCTATGGACATCAACACAGACCCTGGCTGTGGTAGAGCCATGGACCCAGACATGGCCCATGGCTGCAGTTTGGGTCCAGATAACACTATGGCCCCAGGTGGCAGCACAGGCCACCCAAGTTTTCATGGCCCAGCATCAGTTTGACTCTCAAAGATCAACATGGCCTCAGGTGTCTGCCTAGATTGTGGGCCTCTTCAAGGCCCTCAGTGGCAACAGGAGACATGAAAGTCAACTCAGAGCCTGGCCATAGCAGGGCCTGAGCTAGGACTTCACCATGGTCCTGGATAATGGTGCAGGCCTCCTGGATCAGCATGGCCCCATGGGCCCGGGTGGTATTGCAGGCCTCTTTGATTGGCATGGCCCTTGTGGGGGCACATCCCTCAGACATTGGCATTGTCACAGGTGGTGGCCCAGACTCCAGACATTCGCAGGTTCCTCAGTGGTAACAGGANCCACAGATGTCCACACAGAGCCTCGCTGCACCAGGGCCATGGACCAAGTCATGGCCCTTGGCGCAGCCCAGGCACAGACATCACCATGGCACTATGTGACAAGCANGCCATCTACATCAGGATGTTCCTCCTGCCCTTGACTCTTCAGATCTGCCTCTTTCCCCAGCATACAAATCATTCTACCTCTCTCNCCCCTGTCTCCCCACCCTGCACTACTCACCATAATGGTGTCTGACTGCCCTGCACCAGAGGCTTAGAAGCACTGAATAACTCCTGGATTATTTCTTCCCATGCTAGGTCTAGAGATCTGGGGCAGAACCGTGTATCCACTCATTTTTTTTTAACAACCTGATTTTACCTTCTAGGACTTCATTGATAGTAACTTTACTGTGTCCCTTAAAAAAACTGTTGAATCATANGCAATCATCAAAGAGACTGTCAAAACAAAGTTATTAAATGCTCTGTTAATTTGGGGACCCCNGCTTGAGGAGTCTGAGTTGATCAAGTTATTTGATGGTGTCAGCAAATATGAATCACCCCACAGAGTTTTGGGAAAAGGATGCTGATGTTTTTTACTTATATATGAGGCATTTGTTGTGTATAGGTTTCCCAGGGTGCAGTAGGAGGGGAAGCAGTGTGAGTAGGTGGCCTGGTATCATTGGGTGAGCAAAGTTCTCCAGAAGGAAAGAGTATCAAGCACCTATAGAACATGTAGGCCACAAAGAATGGACAAAGGGGATCTCATGTGAGCACCAACAATGGCTTCTATATATGTAACAGTTCCATTGTCATCAGCCATATAGAATATTATATATATGTAATATATACTATATACATAGTATATTAGGCTACTGTANGACCTGCTCACCCACACCCCTACCAGCAGGGACAGCTTGCTATAGATACTAGTTTGATTATGTAAAGATCTATTGCATTTGCTTTTGTTGCTTTTGTTTAATTATGAAAAGATATGCTGATCTTTTGCCTTGCCTCACTAGGGTACCTGATTGGTTTAATAAAGAACTGAACAGTCAATAGCTAGGCAGAGAAAGGATAGGTGGAGCTGGCAGGAAGAGAGAATAAATAGAGGAGGAATATAGGCTCTGGCGGAAAGGAGAAGGGATGGAAAAGGAGATGGGGATATCAGAGGCCAGCCCCTGAGCCACCCAGTCAGCCAGCTAGCCAGCCACAGAAAAAGCAGGAAAGTAAGACAAGGAAAGAAAGGTAAAAAGCCCTGAGGCAAAACATAGATAAAGAGAAATAAGAGAATTAAAGTAAAGTTAGAAAAGCTGGCCAGAAACAGGCCTAAGATGAGATTGGGCAGTTGTAACAAAGAAGAAGTTGTCTCTGTGTCTTTATTTGGGAGCAAGGTGGTAGACCCCCAAAAGGGAAAAGCCACCTACATTTTGGCACATCAAGGTAGGGACCAAGATTCCACCTTGGGCTTGATAAAGCTGAAAAAACAAACAAACAAACAAACAAACAAACAAACAAGAAAAAATGGTATTTTAAGTAGAAACAGCAAGCTAAGTAAAAATGCCTGCCATAGTGTGGGCACCCACTTCTTAGAGCTGGGGAGGCTGAATGCAGTTCCTGGTCAAACACAGCTCTGAGTTGAATGCAATTCAGGATGGGGCTGCAGGCTTAGGCTTGGCTTTTATAACCTGAGAAGGTGGCAGAGCCAGACACCAGAACCTTGGCAGAGGATCCAGTTGTAGCTTAGGAGTTGGGGTTTGGCTCATGTGATCAGAAAAGGCTTCAAATATGTGATAAAAACAGATCCAGATGGTAAAAAAACCTCTAAACAGGTTAGAGTGTGTTTCAAAATGTGTATAGGCCTAAAAAAGTAAAGAAAATGAGTATAGACAGTCATAGAAAAAATAGTTTATAAATAATAAAGTCTTTAAAGAAAGAATAAGTCACATACAGATGGGAAATACACAAAGAGTCTAGATCCTGTATGGTGTTGTGCTGTATTTGAATTTTTTGAATGCTGATGAGAGAATAACAGCTGCTGAGAAACATTGGATTGCAGACAGGACTGCTAAATTCAACCAACCTAGATGCTTCAGGGATATCTTCACTTTAAATAAGTAAAAAAAATATGTTATGTAGGGGAAGAGGTTTTGCTTTTGTTTCCACAGGAAAGGAGAGGCTGTGAATTCCTTCAAGGTTGACAGAGATCAGCTTTGATCTGGGGAGAATCCCTGAAATCTTGACTACAGATATAAAGAAATAAACCAAGAAGAAGCTACAAGACATGTAATGTATATGCTGATCCCTCTACTATGGGAGCAGCTCTGAGATGGAATGAAATCCCAGTTTTCCCAGGGTTCCCTGGGGATGTCTTTGCCCAAAGACAATAGGAAGCAGTCTAGAGGACACAATGCATACATTCCCAATAGGTGGGGTGGGTTGTTTTTGGTTATTCAGTGGGTTAGGGATATTTGTCATCACTTAGGAGAAATATAGGAATATAGGATAAAAAGACAACTATTAACCTCAAATATTTTGGCATTTTACATTGGTATGGATTTTGGTATACTGATTAAAATTTAGTTTTTTTTTTGTTATACTGTATATAATGTTTCTACTCTCGTTTGGGGTATAGTGCTTATGCAGTTCATTTAATATGAAATGTATAATTAAGAAATGCAGGTTAATGGCTAGTTGTCTCTAATAATCAAATTTGTAGCCATATTAGGTATATTTTCAAATTAAACATCTATATTTTAGATCTATAGGTGATTTTCAAATACTTCAGAGACCTACAGGATATGTCATTTAAGATATTTAGTAACCTGAGGCTTTTCATGAAAGTGAGACATGTCTGTTCCTGACAGTAGCTTACTACAGAGAAGATAATGGGCATCAAAGAAACTCCATATAGAGTTTGCTTTCTATTTGACAACTTAGCCATTAGGGCAAGAACTGCCCTTGCCTTGATTGTTGACAGAATGCTGTAGAAACTGGACAAACAAGACACAAAGGAAAAAGACTGCTGAAATTTGCCAAGACAAGAAGGGGCAGTCCTTCAAAATTTCTACTTCATAGAAAAGTTTGCCAGATATTCTAGGCCTATAGGCCAAATATGGATTCCCTGACATTGCAGAGGAACTTTGGGTGACTGTTCAGGTATCCAGAGGTCTCTGTTATTTCTATATTTTTGGAAGTTGCTTGTAATGCACTTCCTGTTTACTCAGGTAATATTATATCTTTCTGGGACCTTTGATGGGTTTGAAAATTAGATAGTATAGTTACAATTTTCCTTAGTTATGATAGAAGGTAAATTAGATACAGAGTTTTGGACTCATCAAGATAGGGGAGATAATAGAGTGATTTCTCTGAATTTGTCAAATGTAAATGTATTGGGTGTAGTAAATATAATTTTTACCTAATAATTATTCTTATTGTATATAGTTTTACTATGTTAAGTTAAAACCCTTTATTTTTATTTAGGCAAAAGGGAGAAATGTTGTGGAATATGAAAAGATGTGTTACTGTTTTGCCTTGCCTGCGTAAGGCACTTGATTGGTCTAACAAGGACGTGAATGGCCAATAGCAAGGCAGAGAAGGGATAGGCAGGGCTGGCAGACAGAGAGAATAAATAGAGGAATCTAGGCTCGGGAGATATAGTGATATTTTATTTGTGCTGTAATAAATAAAGCTTGCCTGGAGATCAGAGGAAAAAGCCAGAAGTCAGGCAATGGTAGCACATGCCTTTAATCCTGTCACTCCAGGAGATCTGTCTGGATCTCTGTGAGTTCAAGACCACACTGGGAACAGAGCCAGGCATTGTGGCACATGCCTTAAATTCCAACACTAGTTAACCATAAAGGTGTGGAGGTCTGTACAGACAGACAGGAAGTGACAGAGGTGGACAGGAAGAGGAAGTAATGTAGCTGGGTGGAGAGAGGAAATGAGTTAGCAGAACAGAAAGGAATATAGTCCTGGGTATACAGGAAGTAGGTCTCTAGGAGACTGAAGGTCGGTGAGGTGAGGTTGGCTTGTGGCTTGTCCTATTCCTCTGATCTCTCAGATCTCTGATTCTCAGAGATTCTCTCTGATCTCTAACCCCAATCTCTGGCTCTGTGTTTTTATTATTTTATAAGACCTTTTAAGTTTTGTGTTATAAGGAGGAGAAGAGAAGAGAATGAGAAGGAGATGGGGACATCAAGGGCCAGCCACTGAGCCACCCAGCCAACCAGCTAGCCAGCCACAGAGAAAGCAGGAAAATAAGACATACAGAAAGAAGGAAGGAAAGGTAAAAAGCCCTAAGGCAAAATGTAGAGAAATAGGAGAATTGCAGTTAAGTTAGAAAAGCTGGCTAGAAACAGGCCTAAGATGAGGTCTGGCATTTGTAACACAGAATAAGCAGTTTCTGTGTCTTTATTTGGGAGCTGGGTGGTGGCTCCCTCAAAAGAGAAAAAAGCCAATCAAATTAGCTCTACAGTGCTGCCCTGGGGAGGTGCAGAGCCTGCTCCCCC
>LZPO01045423.1:0-16942 GCA_001675575.1 Neotoma lepida | reverse complement strand
CTGTGGCCAGATGCAGGAGATGTTCCTGAATGATGAGCTTCTCGTGCTAATGTAATGTGGTTGTCCGGGACATCTGTGCATCCATTTTCTTATGCTGCTCTAGCAAATTAATCACCGCAAATTTAGTGATTTAAACCAGCTCCAAGTAATTTCCTCCTCATTCTCTAAGTCAGAAGTCTGGGCACAGCACTCTATCGTCAGGTCCTCTNTGGAGTCTCTCTGATGTGGGTAGGCAGTGCTTTCTTTCCGGGAGCTCTGGAGTGGGTCTGTTTCTCAGAGCAGCCAGGCTCTTGGCTGAGTTCATTTCCTTGTGATTCTAAGACTTGGGTCCCCAGTTCCTTGGTGGCTGCAGACAACGGGTTTGCTGCTTGGTCTGAAAGCCTGCACCCTTCCAGCTCATGCCTTCCGTGTGGCCCCTCCAGCTGCAACATTGCCCTCTCATGCTTGCAACCTCTGACTTCACGTTTCTACCGAATCNCTCAGGCCTCTAGCTATAGAGAAAGTTCTCTGCTGTGAAAAGCTCATGTGACTAAGGAAGCTAGGCTAAGTTTCCTATTTTTAAGGCACTCGTTGACAGCTGCATTCCACCTTAAAATCCCTCTTATTAGTGTAGCATATTCACAGTTCCACGGATTCAGGTGTGGACATCTGGGAGGGGAATTATTTTTCATTTAAGATCTTATAAATAATTCATCAACTGTTTGGAAGCCCAGAGGTGGGACATTTGCTGCAGTCTTTGTCAGGGAAGCCTTACATTTCCACTCATTGCTNGGCAGGGCCAGTTAGAGAAGGAAGGAGGGAGTTTGAAGTTATAGGCAAGGGTGGGCCAGAGAGAACTTTCACCCCCAGAGAAGCAATGTCCTCTTCNGAAGCTCAGAACTGCAGAATCTACTTTTTCACTCAAAATGGCTGTGGCAATCTGGAANGATGACATGAATTGGCCAACATCAGTGGGCACCAGAGCAAAGCGTTCCGAAGTTAGCAGCTGTGACGTCTGAAGGGGGTTTACAGAATGTGGACACATCCTCGGGCTATTGTCCTTGTTTGCATTGAAGAAATAAATAACTGTGATTTTCTTGGCTCTAGAAATGCCTGTCAATGGCGTTATGTGTTGAACATGACTATGACCTTTCCATAGCCCAAGAAAAATCACTCATGGTGGCCAGGAAGAAACANTCCACTTTATTCTGACAGTGTCACAGTNGCCTCATAATCAGAGCTCATTGNCTCTCCTTNNCATGACCACAGTTCCTCCCTCGGGGTCAGAAGAAGACGTGGAGCTCATGAACCAACTGTTCTGGAGCTCCAAGGGAAGAAACTTGGCACGAAATTCCACCTCTGTGCCTCCTCTGCCCCAAGCTAAGGAAAGCATTTTCTATGGCTCTATTCAGATCTGCAGGCAGTGAGCTTGGTCCACAGGGAGACTGGCTCACTGCTCAGGGCCCTCCTTCTCTTGCCAAGTCTTCTCACTCAGGTCTCCTCTTTATCACAGTCTAGAGACANCTACCTCCCTGGGATTTACATAAGCTGGAGCAAAGTGCTCTCCAGCTAAGAATATATCCACCCCCTATCCCTGGGTGATGTGCCTAGGGCGGGGGGCGGGGAGAAACTGACTCACTGTACCTCTGACTCAATGAAGAAACTACTGGATTAATGTTAGTGGCGAGGAAAACTGGTATTTTTAGCACAGGAAGGCAGAGCTAGCTGCTACAAAGTCCTAGAGGGTAGAGCTTTTATTTAAACTCTTTTTCTTGAATGCCTCAGACATCTTTAGCAGTAGAGGTTTTCAAGTAGTGAGTGAGGCATAGAGAGGAGACTGAAATAGGAAATGCTAGCATAATCTTATCAGCAGTGGTGCGGGCTGACCGTGGGATTTGTCTGTGCAGCTCAGGGTTGGCTGGTTTTCTCACACACCAGAAACTCCCTGATTCCCAGAGCATGCATCTGCTAAGATAGCGAAACACTAAGACCTGTACTCCAGCACCATTGCATCCTGGGCGGAAAGAAACACTAAGACATGGCCTACAGTTGAACCATGGCATGTGGAGGCCCCTGTGAGCAGCCTGGGGTCNTCCACCAGTGATCTCTTGCTTCCTGTTGTCCTATTGCCCCTGGGAGGAAGCATGCCCGTTTCTTGGCATTCATGGCAATGTCTCCTGATAGATATGGTCACTACNAGTTTAGCTTTCTCTAGGTGGAGCTGTTCTGGTCACTGCATCCAGAAATTCTCAGACATTGCTCAGGTTTTCTTATGCCTNACAACTGAGACACAGGCCTAGAAAGGGCGTGGGGAAGTGTGCACAAATGGTGAGTATCCATCACTGATAGTTTGGTGTGTGCCAGAGCTGCCATTTGGATTGTTTACTCCTAAAGCAGACTCTTGTGATTACACACCCGATAGTCAACCTCTCCGTCCTTAGCTTCACTGTTGTGACGAACGCCATCACTAAAAGCAACTGAGAGGAGAAAAGGCTTTATTTAGCTTACCTTCCAGGTCGCAGTCCATCCATGAGGGAAGAAGTCATGACATGAACTTCAGCAGGAACTGAAGTAGAAGCCTTGCAGAACCATTGCTCACTGGCCCACTTCCTCTGACTTGTGTCCAGCCAGGACCACCTGCCCTTAACTGGCNCTGCTCAGAGTGGTAAGTAGGCACTGTTCCTGAGCCAATCACCGATTAAGACAGTTCCCCACAGACATGGCCACAAGTCATTCTGATCTGGACAATCCTTCAACTGAGACTTCTTTTTCCCAGGTGACTCTTGGTTGTGTCCAATTGACAAAAAACAAACAACCAAAACAGGAAACTTACATCTTTCTCCTTGCAGATGGAATCAACCTCCTGCCCTTGTCATTGAAGTTGGAGTAGAAAGAATATACATGCTTCCTGGGATGGCTAACNTTGTGAATCTCAGCCCCAGCTCTCAACTAACTTTGACCTTTGGCAAGTCTTTTAACTTTTCTCTACCCTACTTCCTCATCTGTGACTGGACATAACACTTCCTGCTGGGTGGTTTTGAAGTACGAGTTAAATGATGTACGCAGGGTCTTTATGACCACACTCTGGTCCATCTTACTCATTAGGCATCATTCTTGTTCTACTGTTATCACTGCAGTCTCTACTGTGGCTCAGATATGGACATGTCACATATTAGTGACCCTTCAGACTAGGGAGAAAGTCTGTTGGGGAGCTTCTGGGCAATTCACAGGAAGACATGGATGCTGTCCATCTCCACTGCTCATAGTCTGGTCTCGGTGTGATACCTGAAGTTTCAGAGGCAGTTCCAGCCCAGAGCAATTTGATTTTGGGATTTTTTTTNCCTAGGATAATGAGTTATCTTTATTGTTTAAGCCTTTTATCACTCATGGTCAAAACCATTCTAGATGGTATATCTAGGGATGACATAGAGTAACAGTGCATTTAAGTCACACATGGCTTAATATATATATGATAATGGTACTGTTTGCATGATATTTTGCTTTAAAATTTTCTAAAAGCTCAAATANTATTATATCCACAAATAAAAAATATTCGAAGTATGAAAAAGCTTACAGTGAAAAAATGAGGCATTCACATTCCCAGTTCTCAGGCCCCCAACAGCTAGCTAACCCTGCTTTTGGTCTTTTATTGGCCATACCAGAGATTTCTTTTCTTTTTTTTCTTTCTTTTTTTTTGGTTTTTGAGACAGGGTTTCTCTGTGTAGCTTTGCACCTTTCCTGGAACTCACTCTGTAGTCCAGGCTGGCCTCGAACTCACAGAGATCCACCTGCCTCTGCCTCCCGAGTGCTGGGATTAAAGGCATGCGCCACCACCGCCCGGCTCAGAGATTTCTGAAAATAAACACAAAATAAATGTAAGCAAGATACAAAATCTATTAGTTTCACTCTTGGTAATATAAATATTAGGAAGCTATACATCATCCTGTACCTTGCTGAATTCACTTAATATATTTTGGTGAGGGTTCCTGATTAATACAGAAAGAATGTTCTTCTGGTGATGGGGAAATGGTTCTGCAGTTAAGAGCGTGTGAGGCCCTTGTAGGGAAACAAGAGAACCCGTATAAGGCAGCTCACAACTGCCTCTAAGTCCAGCTCCAGGGGATCAATGTTTTCTTCTAGACTCTTGATCACACACACACACACACACACACACACACACACACACACACACACACACCATAAATAAATAATAAATCCTTAAAGATAACTTTCTCTTTCCAACACTATTACAAAATGCTGCACTGAATTCAACCAGCTCCTCCTAATGAGGATATCGGCTCCTTCCCATCTTGATTGCAGTCAATAAATGGTCTACTTACCATTTTGTACATATGCAAATATGTCTGTAGAGTGAATTCCCCAAAGTGGAATTACTGGATCCAAGAGCACATACATCTGCAGCTTTGGTAGCTATTGCTAAATTGCCATCCANATGGGCCATGCAAATTTATNCTCCCACCAGCAAGGTATGAGGGTGTCTGTTTCCCACAGCCTGGGCAACAGGACATGCTATCAAATTTGGGATGGTTGCCAATTTTATGGTGAAAAATGGCTCTGAGGGTAGTTTTAATTTGCATGCATCTCATTATGAGTGTAAAAGAGCATTTTAAACATATTAAGAATAATTTATTTATTCTTTGCATTGTCTTTATAACATTTATCTGTTTTTCTAGTGAGTTATTGGTCTTTTTCTTACCTACCTCTAGGGCTTTTTACATACTAATAAGGTTATTCTGTGTCTATGATGAGTTATATTTTCTAGTTTGTCATTTGTGGTTTTTTTTAATTATATGAGGGCTTAATTTTGTTAGNTGGAGGTTTTAAATTTTCTTTTTATATATAGTTGGATTTATTAATTTTATTTTGTGACCTTCATGTATTGTGAAATTATGAAATATTTCCAGTCTATTCATCTATTATATTTGATTTCTTTTATATTAAAGATTTGATCCATTTGGAAATTACCTAGAGGAATGAAATGATACTAGAGTTTAAGATTAATATTTCTGAGGTAGCTGCTATTTGACCTACCATTATTCAAGTTGGTTGTCCTCCATAGGGTGCTATTTGTCTCCTTCCCTTTCCATTTTAGGACTGCACTATTCCTGAACCAGTATGGTGCGCCTCGATTTACCTGTGAAGAATCTTGTTTGCTTGTTAGTCAATGTGAACTTCAGAATTCCTTTAGCCTAAAAATGAAAAGATTTATTGGCATTATGCTAAATTTAAAAGTTGGAAGATGAGCATATTCTTTGTGTGTGTGTGTGTGTGTGTGTGTGTGTGTGTGTGTNTGTGTGTGTGTGTACATGTGTATGCAGGTATGTGTGCACATGCCTGTGGAGGCTAGAGGCCAACTTCATGCATCTTTGATTGTGTCCCATCTTATTTTTTGAGACAAAGTCTCTCNCTGAACCTGGAGCTCACTGACTGGCTAGATTGGTTAGTCCAGAAATCTTCCTGTCTGGAGCATTGTAGGTACANAGTGCCATACCTTACTTTTACANGGGCGCTGGGGNACCCATTGCAGGGCACTTAATCNACCAAGCTATTTCCTCAGTTCCAAGGTGAGCACACTCTTGATACAGGAAAGGAAAGTCTTTTTTTCAAGGTGTATGTGNTGTATANTAATAATTGTAGTTCTTGCTAATGTAAATGATTTCCTTTTTTTATTTTTATTTATTTATTTATTTTTGCTTTTAGAGATAGGGTTTCTCTGTGTGGCTCTGGCTGTCCTAGGACTCACTTTGTAGACCAGGCTGGCCTGGAACTCACAGAGATCTGCCTGCTTCTGCCTAAGTGCTGGGATTAAAGGTGTGAACCACTACTGCCCGGCTATGAAATCTTATTACACTCTTAGCTTCTAACTACTGACTTCTCTACATTCATTTTCTACCCTCCAATATTACTGGTAGTAAATTTGGCAGCTTGGTTTTTCAGTAGTCTTTAAAAACATCAATTTCCTTGGGTTCTAGGTAAATAATAACATCAGCAAATAATTAGCCAATAGTTTTGTTTCTCCTTCTGTATTTTTATATCTTAAAGTTTTCTCATGCACACTTTATTGGCTAGAACACCAGTAGAAATTAACAAAGAGAGTAGGAGAGAGGCTGGATATGTAGCTCAGTGGTAAAGGACTTGCCTGGCATGCACAAAACCTTGGGCTGATTCCCAGTTCCACAATAAGTTAGATGGTGTTGTTGTTGATAATGATGATAATGATGATATATCTANATAAATTCACAGTCACACTGGGCAATTTTTAATATCCTTCTCACTGACAAATAGAACAAGTATACAAAAATTAGTGAACTTTGTGAGTTGAAAATCTGACTTCACTGGCGTTTGTAAGAACCTGACACTCAGGAATCCCAAAATGCAACCACAAAACCATGAACAGATAAACCAGTGACATTAGTAAGTGAACCTGGCAAGATCACAAGCTATATGATCAACATATAAAAATAAAAACACTCTCTACTTCAGAATCATAAAACCAGAATGTTAATTTTAAAAGCCATTTCATTTACCGTAACATCGAGGTGTATCAAACACCCAGTGAATACTTAATAAAAGATATCTAAGACTTACACGATGAAAACCACACATATTGTTGAGAAAAATTAATTAAAACCTAAGGGAGATGTTTATAGACTAAATAAACTCAGTTTAGTGAAGATGTCAATTATCTGTAAATTGATCTATAAATTCAATATACTCTCCTTCAAAACCCCAGCAGCTGTCTAGTGGAAACTGACAAGCTGGCTATAAAATTTATATGGAATTATAATTGCTCCTGAATAAATAATACAGTTTTGCACAAGAATGTTGAAGGACTTATTTTACTGGCTACCAAGTCTTAGTCTTGGCAATGAAAAAATTAGTATATTATTGCAAGGATAACCTCTTTTGCTTTAAAAAAAAAGGGGAGGATAGAATAAAGCTCAGAAACATATTCATGGATAGATGTATGGAGACACTTGATTTATAGCAAAGGTGGGACTTTGCTGTACATCAAGAGGAACAGATCCTGTATTGAATAGATGGTGTCAGACCAATTACATAGGACTTAGAAAAAACAACAAGACAAGAAACTTAACCTCTACATACCAGAAATGAACTCCAGGTGGAGGGTAGCCTGAATGTGAAAAGGGAAAGGCTCTTATACATGTTGTACAAACATCTGTTTGTTTTGCTGTGGTCTTGGGTAAGCAAAGCTAAATAGAACACTGAGAAGCACACACTGTAGTAAAGGTTGAGAAGTTGAACTGTGTGGATGTTAGCATCTTTTCTTCATCCAAGGGAGCTGGTAAGGATCTGGAAGGCCCTGGGCAGTGGTGGTCCATGCCTTTAATCCCAGCACTCAGGAGGCAGAGGCAGTAGGTTCTCTGTGAGTTCAAGGCCAGCCTGACTTACAGAGTGAGTTCCAGGACAGCCAGGACTACACAGAGAAACCCTGTCTCAGGGGGAAGAAAATGGGAAGGCCCAGCACCCAGAGTGAGAGGATGCTCTCAGTACATACAACAAGGTGCTCATTCCAGAGACAGCCTTGTACCAAGAAGAAAGATAATTTTGTTGTTATTGTTTTTTGTTTGCTTGTTTTGTTTTTTGAGACAGGGTCTTTCTATGTAGCCCTGGCTGCTCTTGGAACTCACAGAGATCCACCTGCCTCTGAGTCCTAAATGCTGGACTAAAAGCATGGACTCCCACTCCCAGCAAATAAAAAGACATTTAAAATGAATGAGAGGTATGGAAATATGGCTCAGCAGATAAGTGCACTAGCTGATTTTCCAGAGGACCCAGGTTCCATTCCCAGCACCCACAAGGCAGCTTACAACAGACCTTAACTATATTCCCAGAGGATCCAACACTCTTTTCTGGACTCATCAGGTACCAAGCATACACATGATGCACGGACATACATTCGGGCAAAGCACTCACACACATAAAAAAAAATTAATGAAGTAATGAAAGAGGAATAAGACAATTTCATCGGACATTCAGCATCCATAAATTGTAAAGAGCTGTTCTAGCTGTTTACTGGCCAGGGATGCTTAACACCAAGAAACACCCCCCCACCCCCGCCACACACTGCCAGAAAAACGGTAAAAAGACCGACAGTGCCAAGTGTGGAGTCATTGGACCTGTCATATCCACTTTTGGGAAAACTGGACAACTTCTAATAAAGTTAAAAGACACACTTGACTTAGGAGCTAACTATTCACCCCTGTATAACTAACAAAGGTACAAACACCAGCAGATGCAAAAGAGAATGCTCATTACTGCATTCAAAGAATAGATCAGAACTGGAGAGAACCCAAGCTTTCNAAAGAAAAATATTGGGATGAATCACAATATATGTGGGCAATCACATACAGGAATTAAAAAACTATGAATCCATTTTGACCTGCTTTATCACAGATAACCTCACGAACACATGTACTGCACTCTTCCATATAAATACAGCTCAAAACGAAGCAACTCATGATTATGATGTTAGGCTAAACGTGTTGTCTCCCGTGTGTGAGATGTGAATTATGGGTGAGAACTTAGGGCAGTGCTCATGTAGGGGAGAAGGATAGGGCTCTAGGGAGGCTTCTGGGTTGCTGGCAATGTTGCTAATCTGGGATGTCTTCATTTGAGATAATTTATTGAGCTCTGCAAGAAGGTGGAGCAGTAACCATTTATTAATCATCGAGTGTGCATATGTAAGAGGTGGCAGGTGCTGTGATCTTGTTTCTTTTCACCCCTTTGTGGATGTTGCCCACGTTGGAGGGACATTTTGTTCCCTAACTAGCTCAAGGCTCAGCACAGTCATAGGTGTTTTACAAGTCCATCCTAAGAGTGCAGAGTAGGGCTCACTTGTGCCAAAGCCAGATGTCCTTCCAGTTGATTGGCAGAATCCACTTTAGGGCTTCCCAATTCACCGCAGCTTTGCTGTGCCATATTTACATTTCTGCAGAGAAGGGCACCAGCCATCAGGGGTGGGCCTCAGCTCCAAAGCTGGAGTACCTGTCCTTCTTCCAATATCTGACTCCACCATCTGGATGTAGAAGTTGACAGGGAGCTAGAGAAAAAAACCCTGCTGGGACCACAGTACACTGAGCAGGAGGCAAGTTCAAGTCTGAACTCATAGAGAACTGTGCTCTGGCTATACACTAACTACTTTACTAATTGTAAATGCTGAAACTGGAAAAATGGCAATACACCTGTTCGTGTTTGAGGAGGATTCATTTGTATAATTAAATTGTTAATGGCATCAGCGTGTGTGAGCACCTTGCCTTGCTCCAGATGGAAGTTCCATCATTATAAAGTTAAGAAATAAAAACATTTTGATTTGTAGAGACAGTAAAGTTGTGAGAGAAATTTTACTTTTTAAAGAACTATTATTATAATGCTTTTGTGTATGTAATCAGTAATAACAATAAACATTAAAATGAAAACCCAGGGCTGGAGAGCTGGCTCAGCAGTTAGGCATACTTGTTGCTTTTGCAGAGGACCAGGATTTGGTTCTCAAAACCCATCACAACCATGTGTAACCCCAATTCCAGGGCACCTTTCTGACTTTCTTGGGAACCAGGCACACATGGTGTGAATATACGTTCATGCAGGCAAAACATTCATACAAATAAAAATTTTAAAAATCTTAAAAATAAAAATCCAATAGGCCAAAGCTATTGTAGCTCAGTTGATAAAGCACTTTTCTATTGGGGACAAGGCTCTGAGTTCAATGCCACCACTGAGTAAACTGGGTGTGGTAGTATACACCTGTGATCCCAGTACTCAAGAGGTAGGCACAGCAGGATCAGGGATTCAAGACCATCCTTGGTCACATAGAGAGTTTGAGGCTAGCCTGAGATACAAGAGACTCAGTTTCAGAAACAACCAACAAACAATCCAAAGCTACTCCGAAGCCCCCTAAAAATAGTGCCCTTCATTGACTGGATACTCAGACAAAGGGACAAGAAAACCATTAAAGCAACATTTTACACAAATTACATGGAGACATTCTTAAGTCACTTGAAAATTCACCCAGAGACTGTGGTCAAATCTGAATGTAACATTTGTGGATTCTCATGTGTCAGTAGCATAAAAACAACCTTCCATTTGTAAATATGAAACTGACTGGAGGTCAAATTCATTGTCTTGTTAGCCTTGGATGTGAAAAGCCCGCACTTCTGGTGAAAATATTTGTGGGGTTTATTTAACACATGATCTCCAGCTACTGCTGTTTTTGTTGTTCTTACAAAGGTGGTTTCTGATGGGTGAGTGTTTTAATCAGTCTGCTGTAAGCCTGGCCACTGTACATATCAAAACGCATGTCATTTGTTTCATGGTGAGAGAATATATTTAAACGGAAGAAGGTCAACATTTTTATTTATTTCCTACAAACTAATGTTTATCAAGCCTTTCTGGGAACACTGCAACCCAGAAACTACATCTCCTGACCTGGAATTTGAAACTCATTATAAACGAGTGCTAAACACAGCAGTAGATTTCAAAGAGGAAATTTAACTCGGTGTGTTGCTAGGTATGTGATGTTCTAAGTACCAGTTCACTGAAGATGGGAGAACAGAGCATCGGTAGCAATGAGCATGGTACCTAAGGGCAGAGGAAGAAGTGGTAATGAGAAGGAGAGGCAAAGGAGAAGGCAGAGGAGGAGAAAGATGGAGAAAAGAGAAGATGGAAAAGAAAAAGAGACTTGGAAAGAAGAAAGTAATAAAGAGCTGAGAGAGGGGAAAAGGTATCTGGGATCAGGGACATTTCCCAGGGAGCCTCCTTTCCTGGCCCTGCCATTTTCTGAAGCCCCCTTCTCAGCTTTCCCAGATCCTGAGTACTCCTTGCTCACTGTCACAAAGTTATCAAATCCAGCAGGAGCTATTTCTAAACTCACATCTTTCTTTCATGTCTGAACTATCTTGAACTCACTGTTGGTCTCAGATGATGTTGAGAGCAAAACACACTCTGTAAGATAGGAATGACTAACAGTGCAGGTGGAGAGCACCACAGAGGGCGTGTGGAGATCAGAGGACAGCCTCAGCTGTTAGGCCTCACCTTCCACCTTGTCTGAGACAGGGTCTCTTGTTCACTGTTGCAGAAGCCAGGCTTCTTGGCATCCTCGGATTCTCCTGTCTCTTGCAGTCAGAGTGCTGAGATTACAGATCCATGCTATGAAGTCTGGCTTTGTGTGGGTTCCAGGTGTCTGAACTCAGATCCTTATACTTATGTGTCAGATGCTTTACCCACAGAGCCATCTCTCTGAAGTGGCTGTCCGCTCTTATAACAGGACTGACTCTAAACAGGACCAGTTGTTTTGTTTTTTGTTTTCTTCCAGGGGCCAGTTTACTAAGACCTCTGCCCCATATTCCCCACCATCCTAGGTTGATTCATGTCTGATTTCAATCAGACCCTCAGGAAATATGTCCAGGCTGGTAGCCAATCTAGGTCCTACCCTGCCACAGCAGGAGCTGTTCTTGCTATTTTCAGTCAAACAGACCTCTGACACTGCAACCACAGTTTCTGACCAATGTCACGAGCCAATCATAAAATGATTCCCGTAACAGTAAGGGTCTATATCCAATCCCTTCAAAGTACACTTAACCACAGCTGGAATTCCCCTAATCCTGCTTAAAAGGAGGCTGAGAGCTTCTCTCAGGGTCACCATTTGCCACTGTATCAGATAGTTGACCCTGCATGTTGGAATTTTCTATTAAATGTTGTTGCTGATTGCATACGTGACTGGTGGTCTTTTATAGGACTTCTTGCAGACCTTAACACTCTCCAGCCCTAATGTTTCATTTTTAAAGGAGAAGCAATGGAATCTGAGATTGGTAGAACTATGTTTTTGTTGTTGTTTTTTAAAGATTTATTTATACATTGTTCTGTGTGCATATATTCCTACATGCCAGAAGAGGGCACCAGATCTCACTTCAGATGGGTGTAAGCCCCCATGTGGTTGCTGGGAATTGAACTCAGGACCTCTGGAAGAAATAGCCAGTGCCCTTAACCTCTGAGTCATCTCTCCAGCCCGTTGTTGTTGTTTTTTATGAAGTAGCTTCTTACCTTTTGGAATTGAAGGTTAAGATTTTTGATTAGGGAAGACCTCTGCAGAGAAGCCAGTCTTGTGACTCTACTTAGTTTCTGCAATGTGTAGCTCCTGTAACCTGCCCCTATTCTTTGGTTCCTCCCCTTCCCCCCTCCTCCTCCTTCATCTCTCTCCCTCCCTTTCCCCCTCCTCTTCATCACCTCTCTCTCCCTCCTTCTCATGGACTCTAAAAGTTTTGTGGTAGAAGCAGGGACCTGTACACATTTACCTTCTTATGTTGCCTATTGATTAGTTTGCAATGACCTGTGTATGTGCTTTGCAAAGTAAAATAAGGATGCTAGTCACTTAAGGATCAAAGCCATAGTTTTTAGCACAAGGAATATATGTATACAGTTCTTTTAGTCCAGGACCGTACTGTCCAGCATGGCAGCCATTCATCCCATGTGGCCATTGTTCATTTGAAATGGGACAGATAAGAATGGAGAACTTAACATTTAAATTCATTCAATTTTGCTTAATTTAGATATAAGAATTGATATATAATTTAATTGTTGGAAAACTTGTGACATAGGTTTGGGACCACTTAGGCATGCATCTTATGAGGATCCACTTTAAACAATCAGTTTAATGAAATCCAAACATAGACCAAGTGTTCCCAGTCACTATTTTGTATATAAAGACCAGGCATCCTTGGTTCCAGTGGTAGCGATCACACAGTAGGTAGGAACAGCAAATGTAAACCAGAAATAAGACTCTATTCCAGTGAGAACAAAGCACCATCCTCCACACGCCAGAAAGATTCCAAAGCGCTCCCCTGCCACATGGAGCCCATCTGGCCCTTTCTAGGCTCCACATTGGAGTTTCAGGGCTATGTTCTCAACTTGGGCATGGCAAAGTGGCGGCTTTTATGAATGAAAGTAATTGCATTTATTTGCCATTAAGGATGACTTTGCAGCAGGGAGTCTTAGGTGAGCAGCCTCATGGAACACAAGATTTCTTCAAACTTTGCTCATTCTGAGGAGTCAATGCCTCTAACTCTTCTCTACACAGGTGCACACAAGCACACACACATGCACACACTTCCAGTCTTGTTATTCTGTTTCTTTAATCTCCGCCCTTCTGGCACTGTTACCCATAGAGCAACGAGCCTTCCTTCCTCTGGTTTTCTCTACCCATGACAATGTACAATGAGACACCTCGATAAAACTGGCCACTGGGGGGACCTATCTGCCCCAGTGTCCTTTGTGTAGCTCTGATACAGCCCTCAGACCAAGCTATGTGTGTCTGGCACAGAATACCAAGTCCTACTTGATGTGTCTTCTGTTTTGACACTTGGCTCTTTCCATTGGTCTCTGGGCCCCAGAGAAAGACATCTACCGTTTTCAGTTTCTCATCTAGTCCCTAGTCATACAAAACATGATATCCTTTTATAGAAATGCATATATATTCTTGTAGATATAAATATAATTTTATATAGCCAGGGAAAGACCTTAGCATTCACCTGCACCAGCCTTGCCCTGATGAGTCTTTCCTTCCAGTTTACTTATAACATTGCTAACTGGCTGGCCACGATATCCCAAGAAGGTGGATGTTTGGAACTGTAGATGTTTAAGGTTCCAGGGACCCTAAATACCTGTTGCATTATTTTAAAGAAAAGCATGTAAGTTGAGCGTATTTTTAGTACGTGTATTCTGAGATGGAGGTGAGCGAGCAGAAGGTCTTTTAGAGCAAGCTCTCGGAATCAACACTTCTGGGAGGGAAAGGATACAGGATTAGGACGAAAGAGAGTAAGAACTGTGATGTGGAATAAGTGATGGCTTCGAGGACTTTAGTAGAAAGCTCTACACTGAGGTGGACTTTCAGAGCTGTCCTCAGATTGCTATGCACATACTCCATGCTGTACAGGGTTCTTAATGGCAGATAAGCAGAATCATTCATAAAAGCCGCCACTTTGCCATGCCCAAGTTGAGAACACAGCCCTGAAACTCCAATGTGGAGCCCAGAAAGGGCCAGATGGGCTCCATGTGGCAGGGGAGCGCTTTGGAATCTTTCTGGCGTGTGGAGGGTGGTGCTTTGTTCTCACTGGAATAGAGTCTTATTTCTGGTTTACATTTGCTGTTCCTACCTACTGTGTGATCGCTACTCTCTCCAGTGAGGGAGAAAAGGACTCATGGCCTTGTGACCAGCTGCAGAAATAAAGAAAAACGCTTCCTCAGTTTCTTGCTGTGATTAATGAATATATGTATGCACATATGTATGTAAATATATAACTTTCCCTTCCTCTCTATCCTATTGTTGTATGGAGAGTATGTTAGCATATAAACTACAAAATCGGTATGATATTATACTAAGGCCAAAGTGGGTAAGAGCGGACATCACTAGAAATTCTTGAGTTGTTAATATACCACTGCCTGAAAGTTTGATTTTCTTGAGGGGATAAGCAATGTATGATAGGTATAAACATTTAAATATATGTTTTAGAACTGTGAACATAAAGATGGTGAAGAGTCAAGGGGATAGGCTGTAATGAACATTTATTAATTTGGCATCTGGAGCCTAAATAAATGGTGAGAGGAAGGGAACCAATTCTCTTGCAGAAGGCCACAGAGTTGGGTAGTGGTATGTGCCTGAGTTTAGTCAGTTGAATGCTTCATGTGGAACTCTGAGTCTAGAGTGAGTAGCTCAAAATTAACTCTTGCCTTCCTCTCTCCATAGAGTTCAATTGTAATGGAGCAGTGGCAATGCTGGATGTTATACACACATCCCAGAAATAGTGACAGCAGTACGTGAGCCAAGCTGCTTCGTGTGACCTTGACTTCGTTCTTGTTTTCTCACATACCTTTTCTCTGACTAGTTCTCAAGCCTTGTAGAAGGAATTTTCCCATCAGGAGGTGGTTAGTCAATATATTCCCAGGGCATTTCTGGCCAGTGGACACATGCTCTTCAACTTATCTAGGGTCATAGCCTAAAAAAACCATAATGAACGGAAACCATCACAAGTTGAATTGTGTTAAGCATACCTCACCTACTGAACATCCTGGCCTACTTGAAAGGTGTGTAGAATGTTTACATTAGCTACAGTTGGGCAAAAATCATCCAACAGTAACCTAGTTTATAATGAGGTGTTGAGTAATGTGTTGAAAGTGAAAACAGTTGTCTGGGTACAGATGGGATATCTGAAACATGATTTGTACTGAGTGCATGTGTAAGTACCATCCTGAAGTTAAGAAATCATAGTAACGAGGGATGCGTCCCCCCACCACACTTTTCTTGCCACAGCCCACTTTTCTTTTCTCTGGATGCATTTGGGGTTGTATTTCTGTTCTTGGTCTTCCAAAACTGTCACAGTGGTTGGTGTGTTTAAATAGAGGCTGTCTTGGGATGGAGTGCTCTGAGCCTTTCATGACATTTCTACCTGGATATGAGCCTCCTTGTGCCGTGGGAATTGATCTCATTTCCTCACTGCTGCCTGCTTTCCTGTCCTTTTCTTTGCCTCTTTCTGGGAATCCTACAGTGAAATCACCCCCATGTACCTCTTGTCTTTTCTCTCGTTTTTCCTTCTTGATCTTAAGGGTCTACATTTTGGCATATTTTAAAGAATACAGACCTACTCTTTTATTTACTTTTTAAAAATCAAGTGGTGATAGTCTCACTTTCAAAGAACTTTTCCCTTCCTCTGATGATCTGTTTTCTATATTTTGATTTCTGGGGGCAGCTGCTTTTCACATCTGCCAGGAAGGGCTGATAAAGCCTCTTCACTTTGTCCTTTCCCAGTCTTTACTTTTCCTCCAAGACCATTTTACCTTTTACTCCTCTTAATCTTTGTTTCATTTTTTGGGATTTTCTCACCAGCTGGGGGGCAAGGGCTTGGATGCTTATAAATGAGACCCTAGGAAGGCTGTTGGGGAGCCCTGTGTTAGTGGATGAGTTTGTTGACTGTGGTGGGGGTCTTGGCTGTAAGTGAGAGGCAGCCACTTGTTCCCCCAAGGGTCTTTAACCATTAGAGGAGGGTCCACTCAAGTGAGCAATAACCCCATGCTAGATAACCCAGTTCTTCCAAAGCCCATTCACATTTCTTATAAAGACAAAACTTCAGTTTTACCTTAAGAATTTTCCTTTTCGAGACTTGGATGTAAACATCTGCCCAGGTATTTGGCAAGCTGGGATTTTGGAGGGCAATGTCAGGGAGAATGCTTTACACACTCATTTCTAATTAGTGACTCTGTCTCTGCCCTCATTCCCCACACTTGTCCTCTGTTGGTTTTACCTTTTCCGTTGTCTCCCTTGCTCAGCTCCTACTTAATGCTCTCCCATCTGCTTAAGATTTTAAAATGTTAAGTCTTTTGCCAGAATTCTCCGGAGAGAAGATAAAACTGGTTGTGGTGTCTGCCACTTTGCGTGGCTCTGTAATGTAGTCAATGTGTAGAGAAAACCATGACATATGCTATTTCTCTATGAGGTAGAGTTCCCGCAATGTCTAATGACTATACTTTCTCATTTAGTCCTTACTACCCTGGGGACTGAGGGGAGGCTTGGAGTGAATGGAACTGGAGAAGTAATCTGGAAGGCTTCATCGAGTAGGTAGTTCTTGATCAGAGTGACAAGAACCGACATCCACTGTTCTCAGAGCGCTAATGGGAAGGCATTCCAGCCTCAGGTTAGGGCTTGGAGGAGGAAGCATGAGAGTAGGCATGCCGCTGTTTTAAGCTTAAGTTGGTGGGAAGACAGCATGAGAGACAGCAAAATGACAGCGTGAGGTTCAGGGAGTGTATAAGGTGATGTAAGCACGAGACCTGGAGGAAATTTGAGCACACGTCCTGTTGATGAGGGTAAGTTTAAATGACACTGTCAGCAGTGTCAGTGGCACACACAGAGGACAGTGATAGATGGCACACACAC
>LZPO01045422.1:10925-33851 GCA_001675575.1 Neotoma lepida | reverse complement strand
CTGACAGCTACGTACTTCACTCCTTACCTTGGGGAGGCTTACTTCCACTTAGTACTCATGATGTAACATAAAGCAGAATTTATTTAAACTTTTCACTCTTCTGTTTTGGCGCTTTGTGAGGGCCATAAGAATAGAAATTTTATCTGTTTTGTTCACTGAATCATCTCTAATGCCTGGAAGAATAGCTCCTGATCTATAAATACTTGTTGAAAAATGAAAATCAGATACTATAAATATACTGCACTTAGTCTAATTCTAATTTTAGAATTATGTNATGTTATGTACTTATATAGAATGCCTTTGTATATTATCCAGGGAATGCCAGTGTGTGNTCTTTAGTTTTTTTGTTTTTGTGATTTAGATTAAATGTGATGTGAGTATTCTTGCAAGACAATGGAATAGCAAGTGCTTACCTTCTAAAGAAAGGCTCTGGGTGAAATGCTAACTATTTTGATCCACTCCTTAATACACTTACCCATAAGCAAAACCAGAGCAAAAAGATACAAAGGAAAAAAGAATCCAGTTCATACATGCGTCAAGTAAATAAAACTACTCACTGCCTACTAAGCTGGCCAGAGATGAGTCAAGGTCACTTCCAAGGCCTTTGCTGGCTGCCATTGCAGGACTGGGTGGGACCATTGAGACAGGTGCAGGCTGTCCAGATGGTGCCATGGTTGGCATCAGAAGATCACCTAAACCATCAAACACTGGAAATCAAACAGACCAGGATCAGAAAAAATTGAAAAAGAAAAAAAAAGAGAGAGATATTATGCAAAAGACAGTCTTTAATGAAACCATGGAAACACATGAAAATACATTATTGTAAAAGGAACAACATAAGTCATATAATTTGTGAATATGAACACCAAAAAGAACATGTCTACTCAAAATACATGGAAACGTTAATGAGCATGGAGAAAGACAGGGAGGAAGGCTGTATAGTATAATGTACTAGAGAGCGCACAGAGCCAGGCTGTAACTCAGCCACACCCCTTTAGCTCTGAGCATCAGGAAATGATACTTCCATTTCCATTTTTTTATCTGTAAATGGGGACACTACCACTAACATACACCTTTGTTGTAAGGACCAATGAGGGAATATTTTCCCACACGTTTATTCCAATGCTTCTTCTGTATAGGCACTCAATAAGTGGTAGCCATTGTTAGTCTAATTAAAACAACCACTAAGCACTTTTTATTCTAAATGGTAATGATCTGTAGGAAACTATAAATGATTTACCCAAGCTAACCTAAGATGCTTACTCTTAAAGCAATTCGTAATTGGAAAAATATATAACTCCCTAGTGTCCAATGANGTTAGCATAAAATAAATGGTGTTCTGTCAGCATCCAGGGATATGTATCAGAAAGACACTTGGTCACATTTAGAGGTAGTTAATTTTGATTTTCCCCTTCCTTTTGTGGCAGTGTTTGGGTTATACTTTATGGGCATATTTAAAGTTAAGAGGATTTTAAGGATAGAAGTCAAGAGCCACCACTGTTGTCCCTGACCCCAGGATGACAAGTACCACTTGTTCAGTTCCTAGAATACAGAAAGACTATTCATATATAGGCTTGGAATATCCATAAGATATTGCTAATATCTTATCTACATAAAAATGTTGGGCCTGTTACATTCTTCTAAGAGACTATATGTATCTACCATAAACACCACTACACAGTCATCCTAAGGCGGGAAAGACAGCATTCAAGTCAGCACTGGCAACAGAAGCAACCAGATTGTCAGGCAGGGAATATATTTAGGGTGTTTCTGAAACACATTGAATTGCCAAAAACTCACCAATTGAAAATTTGTAGTAAGGACCCAGCATGAGAAGAGGAGAATGGAAGAGAATACAAACAGAAGGACAGCAGTGATGAAAGGTTAGAAGCAAAGGTACTATTCGTGTCTCAACTTTATAAAACGGAGGGCCATGCAAGCTTCAGAGCGGGTAGGCAACAGCAGGAGCGGGGTGTGTGTCGGGGTAGCCACACACTCAGACACTCTGCAAAGATNCCCTACAGAGTCTANGTCCTCCCTTTACCACCGCTAAATCATGTGCATGTGAGCTCGTGCAAAAGAGATGGTGGGTGTGGCAAGAGTTCTGCTAAAATTCAAAAACAGAAACAGAAAGGACAGGAGGTTCTTCTTAGAGCTACCAGACGTGTCTTGGAAATTTTAACTTGAGTTTTAGATTGAGAGCCACCAACCAGGCTAACACTATCCACCTGTACGTTCCCTACAAGTACACTAACCTTGGGAGGTAGATGCTATAGCATCAGAAATAAGGAAGAGGGCNTGAACAATCCATGACTTACCCGATGGATCAAAGGAGCTGCTGCTGGAAGTTGAAGGCGTTGTTCCAAAAGCCGCCTCGAAATTGGGTTGCAGCAGGTTATTCTGAGCTGGGGTCACCGGTGTTGTAGATGGGGCCATGAAGGAACCCCCAAACCCTGATGAAAAAAAGGTCCCAGAAATATGTCAGCTAAGGTGGGGGAAAAGACCATAACAATAGTCAGAAAAAGCTATAAGAATTGAAGAATGATTAGCAATTAGTGAAGCCAGCAAGCTTGTTTTGCCAAGAGCTTCTCCAAGGATGTTGATCTATCATGTATGAATGACAGATCTAACTTAACCAGAAACAAGGTAACTCTGAAAACAAGCCCTAAATACGATGTACACACACGAGTGAACCTTGTTAGAACCTGTGGTACCAGAATCTGCTATGATGAAATACACAAAGCAAAGAAGGGTTAGAATTCAGATAAGTCGTCATCACACTGAAACTTTACAATGACAGTAATAGGTAATTACAACATGTTTAGTTGCACACACCGGCTCAGTAATGAAATGTAAATTTAAAAAAATGGGTATCAAATCCTCAATTTCCACATTTTAGCCCCATGGCACCACAAAGGGTAGGTAGGCTCTCATCGCTGCTTTCAGGTAACAGTCACCGAGGGNATGTCCCATCTGTAGTGTGCATCTCTCTGGTCTTCTCTTTGCAGCTCAGCCAGGCGGTCCCTCTGAGTAGNGAACCTTGACAGTTACTTCTCTGAAAGCTGTCACTGGTGCCTGTCACTTTCAGATTCCTTTGTAGAACAGCCTTCTGGCTCAGATTCTGATTGCTCCCCATCCNGCAAACCAGATTGTAGCCAAACTCACAGCTCCTAATGTCATGGGCCTCTGGAAGGAATTCCATGACGTGCTGCCACCTACTGCTGCTGGCTATACTCCATGCCCCATGTANGTCACTGTCCTCAGCACATGGAGCAGAACTCCATGCCACTCCCATCATGTCCTCATTCNTGTGCTCCCCAGGCCCCAACTCCAGAGACAGCTCACNGGTTCAGGAGCTATGTGCCTTTGCCTCCTGTCTTTTCTAGNAGTATTCTGGAAGCAGATCATGTTTCTCAGCAAACAGAAACAGAAGCCTAAGATTACTCTGTTGCTTTTGTGTAAAACTCTGCAATCTGCAAGGAGGTGATTAGTAAATGTTTACTAAGACACTGGGTAATTTTCTATTAGAAAAGAGTTTATTTTTACCAGAAGTCTGGTTTTTTGTTTTTGTTGTTGCTGTTGTTTTTTGAGGCAGAGTCTCACTATATAGCCCTGGATAAGCTTGGAACTCACTAGATACAGTCTGGACAGACCAACTCATAGAGATTTGCCTGCTTCTGCCTCCTGAGTGCTGGGATTAAAAGCATGCACCACCATGCCTAGAAATCTTTCTTACAACCAAATTTGTTGCATATATTTTTTGTTTTTCAAATCTAGTCACATCATCTCTTCTTCACAAATAGATTGCAAAAATATAGANATATTATAACACTGCAATTTACAAAACCAATTTATCTTTTGTAAAGTAAACTTTGGTCATCTTTTTAGCAGTANGCAATAATATTCAAGTCATGTTATCACTATAAATCAAAAGTGACATAAATCTAAGACTTCATGGGTTTAGACTTTCCTTGAACACATATACAAATACATTGCATTTTTGGAAAAAAAATGTTAGTTATTTGAATTGCCTTTCTGAAGCTCACAGGGGTCATGCTGAGTGATTTTTAGTATTTAAATGACATTGAATTAATTTTGAAAATTATTTGCCAGAGAAAAGGTATTCTCCAGATCAGTGAGAACTAGTCACATTATAAAGCAAATATGAGCTAGAATCATCATTATATTTTGGATGCAATGATTTTGATTTTAGGGACATTGGTGGCCAAGTTAATGATGAGTTTTGAAACAATACATGTCAAGTTNGAGTTTAGGCAACTGTCATCTGGCCTAGTTCTTAGTCACAGGTGAGACTGGAGGTGACTGCACTTGACTTAGCTTCTTAAAATCTTGCCCAGGAAAAAAAACCAGTACATTCTACAATCATAATAATAGTGGTTTGAAAGTANCATGGGTTCATCTATTTCACCTTTGTCATTCTATGGTTGGAGGTGACTCTGAAGAGTCAACATGTCTAGTAGATTNCACAGACAGAGGAAAATGTGTCTGTGTATGTTCAAGTAGGGCTTATCTTTTGAACACTAATGAACTTCACTCAAAGCTAAGACCACATTCATAGGTGTATAAATAATAGTGCTCCAATATAAAATCTTAGGATCTATTCTGCAGAAGTGGACTGTGACAGCAGCAGTGGGACAAGGCACCTTGTGTGAGGCATTGTTCTAAGCGCTCTCTTTTGAACTGACCCATTTGTATCACATGNCATGCCTGCACTTGGTAACTTAGATCCTCAAAACCAGCTATGCCCACCACAGGCTTATCCAACCTTCTGCCATTGTAAAATGATTGCATCTGCAAAATTTACACTAGAGAATGGTGCAACTGAGTTAACTCCCCTCCAAAAAAAACCCAAAACTACTAGTGTTTTAAAAATAACTTTAAGATTCTGGGCTGGGCTATATTCACAGCAGTCTTTATTCATATGTGGCCCAGGGCCATGTCAGATACCATATAAAACATACATGAATTTATTTTGCCCTCAGAACACTCCTATGAGGCGCAATAGATGAGAAAACTTGAGGTCAGAGCCAATATTCCAGCTCTTTTGCTTTTTTTTGTTTTTGTTTTTTTTTTAATTTCACTATGCTGGATGAACCAAGAAATTTAAGATTTTTACTTAAATGGNAGAAGCTGAAGATTAAGATGTATGTCACCAATATTTTAGTGCTGGAATTATTATTTGACAAATCTAGATTTAAATTTGAGTGAAAAAAATCCTGGGTTTCATACAACCATTTTAAAGANATTACTCATTTCACTTAGTCTTTATTTTCTGTTTTTATAATACATGTAAATATTCAGTGACATTTTCTTTTTGTTTTTAAAGTTATTCTTAACAGTTTAAAAATCTTTAAAAAAAATTCAGCATTTCACTCTATCATCTATTTATTGTCTTTCACTTACATGTAAATTTACTCCTTCAAAGGAATGATACAGTGATTGTACTATCAAGAAAATTGTACTACTATCAAGAAAGAAGCTGTGGTTTTGGTACCCCAGACCACACAAAAAGAAAGACAAGAAAGAAATCTTAGTTGGTATGAGGTGAGTCGCCTCGGTCTAGTGACCAAGATTCCTTCTGCCTGTAATAGTATCTGCGTATCATCTACCTTTTTTTCCTTTATAAAATAGTTTGATTATCAACAATAATATGACTAGAAAATTCCTCACAAAATGCAACTTTTTATGGCTCAAATCCTACTATCAACCTGATCTCAGTTTGTGGGTACATATCTTTTACCAGGCTTATTTGTTTCTGTGTTTCAGACAGTCCTTAACTATGTAGCCCTGGGTGCCCTCTATGTAGACGAGGCTGGCCTCAAACTAGCTGGGAACCTCTGTTGTATTTCCGCTTTCTAAATGCTGAAATCACTGGCATGCTCCATCATACTCATTTATTTGTTTTTTAAAAGTTCTTTATTTATATAGGTGGTAGCCTTGGTAACTATGTCTACACAAACCAAAGTGCTCGTTCTGCAAATAACCATATGCTGTGTCCCAAATATTTGTTCTATTGTATATACACTAAATAAAGATATTTGAGTAATGTAAAAACTCAGATACCATTGTTAGCTGANTTGCAGGTATGATGTTGACTTGTGGAGAGAACTAGGAACAATCATCACAAGATACAATTATGCTGACATTCTATAACTTTTTTTAAAACTAAGAACGTGATTTCCTGATGCTGCCATATTTAAGCAATCATAAGAAATGCTTTTTTAAAAGTAAAACAGGGAGAAACTGGCTTCTCAAATTAAACTTTAGAAAAACTAAAAATGTCATTTAAAATTTCTTTTATCAGGGTATTAGGTGAAAGTGCTGTCCATGCTAAGAAAACCAGATCTCCCACGACCAAAGTAACTTACAGGAAATGTTTTGATGCAGAGTAGACTGTAATACCCAAACAAACTTGTTTGTTTGGGTATTACATTAATTAATTAATGTAATAATTTATGCATTAGACATTAATTTGTTTAAGTTGGAAGCCCAGAGAAACATGAATGTTTATGCAACAATTTTTCCTATTAAAGAGTCATAAGAAAAGGCGGTGGAAGGAACAGAAGAGTCAACAACACGTTTCAAAGTGCATAGACATTGGAATGGCTGTCACTATTCTCTTTTCCATCTCCCTTTAGTAAGGGTCCACTGAACAAGTTAAGTTTTGTTGTTGCTTGCTGTGTGTGTGTGTGTGTGTGTGTGTGTGTAACATGACCCAGAGTGAGCCTCTGGGGAAGAAATCCCTCAGCAGCTGTGATCCTTGGCTCTCTAAGGGTGCTTCTTGTGGCATTCCCTAGGATCAAACCTCCTGGCTGTCACCAGCCTCTGACTTGGCATCCCACGGGAATGCTTTCTTTTTCCCAAGATCCTTGGCCTCTGCTCCAGGTCCTGGTCTTTAGGTCCTANTGTTCTAAGCTCCTTTGGAAACAGTATCTCAGGTTCTGGCCCTGGAGGGCTCAGTTAGGCACAGTGGATTAAGGACACTGGANTAGACAGTGTGGTCTTGTGACCAGCCTACTGCTTAGTGGGTCTAAACAGTCCTTGTGACAAATCTGGTCTACGGCAAGCCAGCAGATATCCAAGAAAGACTTCTTAGAATTATTTGGATAGCTAGTACAGTTGACTTTAATCACAACTTCAGAGCCAAAGACTTGTCATCAATTATCTCATTTAAAAAGCAGCAGTANTGTTTTCACCAAGGAGCTTTGAAACTATGTTATTTTGGTGAATTGAATGTATTNGTTTAATAAGAGGTAGAAAGTGTCTGGCCAAGTTGAAGTTACTGTGAAANGCATTTAGGCTNAGAGGAAAGCCAGGCAGGCTGGCAGGCCTTGTCTCAAGTCAGCAGTGGTANTCGAGTGTGTGAGGTACACAGTCTTGTGTTACATTTCAATTTCCAGACAGCTAAGAGATATCAAAGTGGGGGCCTGGTTCTTTACAGCAGTCACCGTGACAAGATTTGGCAAATGGGAGTATCACACTGGATCAAGGAGCCAGAGGGGCTGTGAAAGAAATGAAAGAGCCACCCCTGGTAGAGAGACTGAAGCCGCCAGACAGAATGATAGAAGGAAGGTGAACATTGGGGGGCTTGTTCTACTTCCNCCAGTTCCTGGAGGAAAGATTTGCACTGACAGCTGGAAGGGTCCATTAAGCTCTACCATTCCTCACCAGAAGACTGAGAACACTGGCGTGTTCCCTGGCCTGGTGTCAGGATCCTGTGTTAAATTGTTTCTAGGTTGTGAACTANGGCTATACTTGGTCAAAACTGGTCATTCTTTAAGGGCTACATGGTTGCCAGGGTATTTAAACTGAGGGATTCTAGATTGGGGGGCTTCCTTGTGCTCAGGTAACTCAATCATTAACTCCTTGTTACCCTGAGGACCAAAATGCACCGGGGGGACCCTGAAAGCTGCACTTGAGTGTCAAGAGGCCTCCGNTAGACAACTTCTGTGCTCCTCTCAAGCAAAATCAAAAGTGAGGGTTAGTATGCTGTGAATTCCTCTGCTAAGCTGGGTCAAAGCCTACAGAGGGGGCCTTCCAACTGGCCACTTTATAAGACTGATGTTCATTAAACACTCTGCCTGGACCCCAAGGACCCCATGACCCCAAACTCATGCTTGGTTTTAACTGTGTTTGCATCTTGACCACTCTTTTAATCAGTCATTTCTATCTTAGCAATAAGTAGTGACCCTCACAAACAGTGCCCATCTATTTCCCAGAAAGTTCAGGATCACCCTGTTTGTTTTCAGACAGAAATGATCAGCCTGTCAAAAAGTCCATGACGTATGTCACAACATTTCAACAGCAGAAATCTATAATGGTTTCTTCTATGGTGATTCACATATTCCAAAACCAACTGTCAAATATTACAGCATAGTTTACCATAGATTCCTTCCAAAAAATATGAGCAGTCATCATATGACAGAATTGCTACACAAAGCACATTACCTTTATGGCAAATAAGAACAAACATGCTAATTGAAAGTAAGATTGAGAGACTCAACAGGGGTGGCTTATATACCTACAACTGTGGGTTTAAAGCTAATTTAATAAATTCTAGGAAGTAACAAACTCTCTATTATACAATNCCANATCCTTCAATTTCATGNCTTGAATGAGAAATTTAAAAATATACTTTGTAAATTATGTAGTATCGATTACCTATAAAACTATATGCAAAGTTAACTTTTATAAAATGCCATTTTAATTGAATCAATTACCAGCTAGTAGATCTGCCGATGCTGATGAACTAGAAACAGGCTGGGGTGCTGGTTGGGTTTCAGAAGCACTACTTCCAAATGCATCTATCCATTATCCATTATGCAGCAAGAAAGTAAGAGGGTCAAATAGTAAGTAACTAAGCAATTCAAGTGTGATATACGTAGAGACATGCACAGACATGATATTCTGTATGGGGAGCCTNCCTCCTGGGTCTAAGTGAAATGACTGGGTGAACTGAATCATGATCTAAGCAGTTTGNCTTATTTTATATTTTCAAATAGAGTCTCAGTATGTAGCTCCTTTTTGCTTTGGGACCCTCCCCAAAGGCAGGAATTGCACTTATGTGCCACCATGATCTGCTCTAAAGAGTTTAGGCTCTCAAGAGAGTTCTAGAATGTTTAAGAATTAGTGCCTCACTGTAAGAGTAAGAGATACACTTTTTAAATGAATGTTTCAAAGTAAATTTCATCATTTTTTTAAGAACGGGATTGAGATCTTTAAACTTTTTAAACAAAGGTAAAACATAATTTCTCATCTCCCATATAAGNTTCTAAATGTTTAATATGCCCAATTCAGCAGCAGCTACAGTAGATCTCCTTGTACTTATGTGTCTGAGCACCTTCAGGGGTATCTTCTTTGTATCCTCATATATCACCATGACAGATACCAGGATGCTTCAGCAGCAGTAGATAAGCTATGTGGTTACAATGTGCAAAGATGATGTTCTAGCCCAAAGACACTCACTTTTATGGGTACTCATGATTCACTTCAGACCTGTCTCCTTCCTGCAAGTTTAAGGCTGATGAAGAACTTTACATTTTTTTATGCACACAAATACAATCAATATAATCAATATATATTTCTGTTTTCAAATCCTATGCAAAGGAAGAAAAGANACATTTAAACCAGAAAAACATCTCCCAGTTCTCCAGAAAGACTTAAAAACACTAAATTCAATGTAAATAAACTCCAGTGTTGAGTATGAGGACATGTGACTGGCTTGTTTTAACTTTTGAATTACCCATTTCATATTCATACTGCTTTTAAAAACTTAAGAGTGTTTATATAACTAATGTATCAGGATCTTTGAGAAAACAGTAGAAAGGGACTCCAATCCAGTGATTAAAAATCAGGATGAACAAAAAAGGCTGAAAACAGGAAGACTTCCCACGACAAAGGCTCTGGTTTGGTTAGGCCATGCACTGAAAGCTGTAATAAACCAATGAGGATGAAAGTGATGATGGCAAAGAAATGAAAAAGGTCTGCACAACTTAAGTTTACATGTAAGAGACAAAACAACTTCAGAGTCACGAGAAGCAAAATGAAGTAGAATGAAAGAGGAGAATCTATTCAGAACAAAAACCACTCCAGATGGCTTAAGTGCTGAAGGAGGAGAGATACGCACCCCCAAAAAGGTCTAGCACACCCGAGGACTCCACCTTTGCTGGAGAGGCAGTGGCTGCAGGGGACGGCGCTGCAAATGTGTCCACTGCAGTGAAGAACAAGGGAACATGCAGTTCACCCTCAGCCCAATGAAATCCAGAGCCCTGACAATGGCCTCAAGATTTCACAGTTACAGGAAGAGGGTGGAAAATCTTAACAGTTAAGAAAAGCAAATGAAAACTCACTCTTCAGTATTGGAGGTTTTAGTGGGAAACAGAATTTTTTTCTTTGCCAACCTTAGATTTGAAATATCANCCCTCACCAGTTGGCCATGGGCTGGAGAACGAAATTCTTCTCTTAAGTGAATTCTGAGTCTTAAAACACATAAGACAAACCTATAGGGTATTGGATTATCTTTCCTCACAGAAGCCCGACCCCCACCCCCAGGATCCTCCTGAGAGAGCTCTGAAGGCTTGACCTTGGAGAAGCACTCACCAGATAAGAGGTCAGCAGTGAGAGAGCTCTCAGGCACTGGAGAGGCCCCTCGTGGTGGAGAGGAGAAAGCATCTTCCAAAAGTGAAAGAAACCAAAACCAAGCAGAAGTAAGTAGCAGAAAGCTGAAACCAAAGTCACACGTCTAACAAATGCATTATCACGGCAACTATAAAGGACTTGACCAAGGACACAGCTACAGAAACAGAGTTGAAAAAACAGTTGCTTTGGCTTTACCTGTACCAAACAGGTCTATGCTAGGAGCCGCGTCTGGCTTAGGTGCTGCAGCAACTTCAGGAGCAGAATCAAACAAATCTAAGACCAAGAACACACAGGCCTTCACTCAGTGGGAAAAATCAATCGCTAGTTTTCTGAACGAGCATTTAGAAGAATTTTGGGTTAAGTAGCAAATGGTTTGTAGAGAACCATTTAACTATAGTTTTCATGCATAAGAGTCACGTGTGCATTACAGGTTCAAGCCACCAGGTGGGAGAAATTCAGTAACAACAATGACAAATTACCACCAAAGATATCTAGAGCAGGAGGAGCGGCGGCGGTGGTGGTGGCAGCAGCAGCGGAGGTGGTGGCAGTGGTGGTAGCTGCAGTGGCGGTGGTGGTGGCAGCAGTGGTTGCCACAGCGGTAGGAGCAGGAGAAGGAGCAGTTGCGGGAACTGGAGGGGCTGTGCTAGCTGTAGGGGTAACTACAGGAGCGCTGGTCTCAGGTGGCTTCATTGCAAAGAGGTCCAGCTCAGGTGCAGCCTCTGCACTACCTTCAGATGGGGCAAAAGGGTCTTTTGGAAAGGAAAGTGGAGACATACACAGCATCAGTCAGGAAAGAGCAAGAGACAGACTGGTAACTACAGGTAAAAAGACACTTCACACACATTTACACACTAGCTAGGCCTTGGGCTACATGGGTTCAACTACTATCTTATTAGCAGAGGTCAGCAATTGGGATGCTTTTTCTAAAGAGAAAAGAAAATACAGTGCCACAAGTTGAACCTGAAATATTTTCTAGGGTCCTGTGAGATTAGCCTACAGTTTTGGTCCAGAGATCATTATCTTTCATGCCTTTACCTAATCTAGTCAAATTTGGTAACTCTGAAAGTTCATTAAAACATGCCAATATATTTGAACTCAATATCATAAAAGAATGCATTAGAGAAAAACATTAAGAGAGCATACTTGCACTGAAAAAAATTGTCAATCTTGAGGAATTGCCAATTTTGATAAGTATGCACTTCATCGTCTTAATGTTTTAAGTGTTGGCATTATTTACTCAGTTGTGATGAATGACAGTTTACACTAATAAGAAAATAAAATCAGAAAAAAAACCATATGGCCACATCTAACTATGCAGGTTTCACATTAGGACAGAAAAACAACAGACTGGCTTATGTGTAAACCCACCATTTCCTGAGCATGCATCAAGAGCTGCAGCCACTGGGGTTGGGGTAGCTGGTGCGGCGGCCCCTTCGGATGCTGCAGGGGCCTCCCCAGGAGAAGCTGCAAAGGCATCTTGGGTGCAGTTTTAAAAGTAACAGAAATTAAAGGAATAAAAAGAGAAGAAAATATAGTAAAAGAACTGAGTTAACTTGTGAAGAAAGCTCCCTTATACAACACGAATGTTTCATGCACTGTTGGTAATCACAAAACAATTCTTCCTTGTGTGTCTCCCTGTTAGCTAACATCTGAATGGTGGTATGTGGATACNACTGAAGGCCATCAGGATCCAACAAGATTCTCATTGTATAAGGGCTCTAAAAAGCATGTTTTATGTTTCATTAGAAATTAATGGATGCAAAATCAAAACACAAAACAACTTTACTATGTAATTTAAGACATTAAACTTTCATGTCCAGATAATACTTCTTTGCTGAATTTTTTTATACCTCTGACTAGTGACCTCTAGAAAATTCCAATGTCTTTTCTGTATGCAAATAATATTAAGTAGTTAATGGCTATGTAAACAAATATTCCAAAGTTAAAACTAATCTAGTGCAGAGAAAAAAATCATANTATTAACACAAAAGGTTTAGAAGGGATTCAGAAAAGTTTTCACTAACCTTGGAAAGAATTGTCAGATACGAGGNCTCATTTTAAAGAAACAATCAGCTAACCAAATTAGGGCATGATGCTTAATGTCTTTATTTCTACTGACATTTATTGCTTTCAAATATTATTATATTTTCTAGTTATTTGGAAAGTGATCCATTTCCAACAGATTAAAAATATAATTTCATGTTTTAAGACTACAAGTGCATTATGTACAGAAGGAACCCCATTAACATACAGGTAGGCCCAGCTTATGTTTTCTTTTTCTTTTTTTCAATGCTAGGGGTGGAACCCAGAGCCTTGCACACTACATTCCCAGCCCTAAATATACATTGATGGCTGAGAGATGCAAATCATTCCCAGTGCAAATCATGCCTGCTAGCAAACCATGTTCATTATGGGGTTAAGGCACAAAGTCTTTAGTTGCAAGAGCAAAGATGAAATGTTCAGAGAATGAGATCAACCCACCTGTACCTGCCACTTTTCATCCTAAAAATATGATTTCCTATAGTATCTACTGATGTGTCCTAGAACACTGACCCTCAGTCACTAAGAAGAATTGTTCAAATATGTTTGGGAAACATCACACAGTATAGCTGCTTTCTCAGATTCATTCAATGCATTAAGCTTGAAGAAGTCCTGTGGCCAAGGTCCTTGTCTCTCTCAGTTGAATGCAGCAAGTCACAAACTTGTCTAGGTATGAAAATTTTAAGCAACATTTTGACTCCTTATGTTTTGTGGAATAAAAAATGACATTACAAGAGACTCATTTGAGTTAAAATTTCCTTTAAAAAAAATACCAACAGAGCACATTCTCTCAGCTATCCTGAGNAAATGTCTGGTGCACTGATAGGGGTGGGAACCATGTGATTACTGGAGAATGAAAACGACTTAAGGGACAGTGCAGACACTTTCCAGACACTAGAGGGCTGCAGGCAGCATGAAAACCCCAAGGCGGCCAGGGAGGCAGAGGGTAGGAGGGTGGAAGTGCTCTCAATATTCAATATTCTGCCATAGTTCAGGGATCTTTCTTTTCCTGCCTATACATCCACAACTGAGGTCAGTGGCACTAAGAATCACAGAAACCACAAGAACAAATTGTTAAATTTAATTTCTTTAACTATTTCAAATGGTGTCTTTTATTAACTCCATTCGGTAAGGAGAGAACCAACATTCAGAGATTTTAAGTGTTTTCCCTACAAAAAAAAAAAAGATGTGAAGTAATATACAACTTTATCTAGCCGTTCTGAAATATATACATACCTAAAAGCATCTTGTTGCACACAAAAATATATGTAACTTATATTTTTCAGTTGAAAAAATAACTTGGGTAATTTGATCAAGGCCACGCAGCCAGCAAACGGTCGGGTCAGGATTTGGTCCACTACTGTCAGCTGGAGCTTTGTGTGTTTGGCCATAGACTGAACAGTCACAGACGGAACAGACACAGACTGAACAGTCACAGATGGAACAGACACAGACTGAACAGTCACAGATGGAACAGTCACAGACTGAACAGTCACAGATTGAACAGTCACAGATTGAACAGTCACAGACGGAACAGTCACAGACCCACACCCTGCTCCACTGCACTTCTCACTGCTTCTAGAAGGAATGTATCAGTAACAGGGCTCTTCCAGGAGATGCTTGCAGGCTAGGCTCTTCAGGTTACTACTTATATACAAGTGAAACCTATACTAACAGCTACGTAATAGGAGAGGTTTCCTTCTCCCCCATCAGCCACACATCTCTTTTCAACACTGCTCCTGNTAGTTAAGACTAAACATCAAAACTTTTGACTCCAATCAAAACTTCTCTTAAAGGGAGGAGACTCCACTGCCACCGATGTTATAAACTTCTCTCAAACTCTCACCAAAACTTTTCCCAAAGACATGAATGTGGGAAAGGGTTTTTTTTTTTTTTCTTCAGAGTCTGTCCTGTGCTTCTACCATGTGGCTGCCAGGAGTGAGACTCGGGCAGCAAGCACCTTTACCATGAGCCATCTCACCAGCCCCCAAGCAGGTTATTTTAAAAGGGCAATGCTGTCATTTATCAGTTATCTGTGGCTTATATAGAAACTTAAAGCACAACTTGTCTTATGATTCTGTTTTGTATGACAACAGAAAGCAGGTTCTATTTCTTAAAACTTTGCCTTAAAAATAAAAGATTTAGTAAATTTGTCAGAAAAGACCATATAAAACNTAAATGAACTACACACATAGAATAATAAAACATTACATAGATATAAATTTGAATATTTCTTCCAAACTCCCATTTCAAATGTACTAAAAGGCATAGATTCTTNATGCTTATGATGTTTAATGTTTTAAATTTTAATGTTTAAAATTTTATATTCATGAAAATTCATAGCCATGCTTTCCTTAAATTAAAACAATGTTTCTTTCTAGAGAAATTTGTATTGCTACAGACATAGAAACTCATGAGAGTTATGTTTGATATCTTTGAGATAGAGGTCTTGTTATGTAGCTCTGGTTGGCCTCAAATTTGCTATTCTCCTCCAACAGCCTCCCCAGTGTGACCAGCACATCTGACATGAGGGTATATTTTAAGGTTATTTAAACAAAATGTGGCTGGTACCCTCATTTGAGTTCAAATTCTTACCCAATTTAGAGATCCCAAATATTTTAAAGAGATTTAAGCTTAGGATTTACTTAAGTCAAAGCTCTAAATGATCTGCTACAAATCAAGAAGGAACATGGAACAAATTAGGGGGAAAATTATTGAGGACTATAAAAGATGCCTAAATGATCTGCTACAAATCAAGAAGGAACATGGAACAAATTAGGGGGAAAATTATTGAGGACTATAAAAGATGCAGTGGTGTACACGGATTCCCAACTGAGGCAGACAGAGATTTTCCAGATGTCTGAGGCCAGGCGACAGCTCAGAGAGCTAAGCAGAGAAATAAAGCAAGTGATGAGCCTTGCAGAGGGGCTCATCTTCACTCATGTCCCTGCCAGACGACAGAAGGGGCACTGATGAAAACACAGGGCAGCTGGTTCTTGGTATTCCGTTATGTGACTCTGTCGTACCTCATCTTAAGACTTGCATTTAAAGGTAAAAATAATGCCACCGTGATAGCGTTTACAAATATACATTTTTTTTTTGCTTGACAGACACCAATCACAGACAGCATAATGGCTCAAACAATATTTCAGAGAAACATTTTGGGCTTTATTATTCTGGAAAGCTGCAAAAAAGTAAGGTAGACTTGCCTGATGTCTGAGAGGTAAGCAAGCTCCTTTCAGGAGGACTAAAAAAATAAATCTCTACNGGGACAGAAATGCTGCAGTACAAAACTGCTGCCAGACCCGATTTTATTTTCCACTGACTTTCCATGAGAAACCACTCTGACTCGATGCCAGCAGTGGGGTTGCAGAGAGGAAGGGTGAAGGAGCTAATCTTACAAATTTAAGCTAAAACAACAACAACAAAAATTTAATCTTAAAAGATTGGGGCAACACTGACAAAGAACATTTTGAGTGGTTCCTCTTAGTGAAACTATCAAGGATCTGCAATTCTCTTTTTAAGAAACAAGTTTCTCTGTTGGCGTGAAGATGCAGTAAGGTGACAGACAATGTCTTTGGTGAACTGTGACAGAAATGCTTTGTCAAGCTACTACTACTTGTCTTGGACAGCTTCAGTGTCGAGGGCACTGCATACAGCAGAGTGGTACGTGTCTGTGTAAGTGTTCATNCCCAGGGGAATGTACTGATTCCACCATCACCTGCCAAACCTCTCCTGGCTTCACCATCACTTGCTTCCTTCAATTTCTTTACAATATTTTCAGAAGGCCCTGGGCAATATGCTGTATGGTAATGAAGAAACATGAAACTATAATGAGTNTAANAACCCCTGGATGTGTGTATGTGGTCCACACACTTCTCCGAGTTTGCACAGTGGCTCCTCCAGATGCAAATATGTAGATGAACTGGCTGCTGATGCTCACTGTGTCTGTGCACATTGCAGGTTATTTCACTGGTCAGAACTGGCATCTACATGGAAAGCATATTTCTGTACAACCCTTTCCAAGACTGACCTGCACCTGTTTTTAATCAGCATGCTAAGTGCTGCTTCAGATGGCCTCTCAAAGTTCCAAAGTTAAGATGACCCTACATCTTACTTGGACACAACAATCAAAAGTAGGTATACCAGTCAACTCTGTGTCGAGCCATCCAAATTTTAATACCTCTCAGATAATTTTTTGTATGTGTCTAAATGTTAAGAATTATTTACGCTAGGATCGCTCTCTCATAGCCCATGTTCCCTGGGCTGGTTCTAATCTGGCCCCAAAGCCACATCTAAATGTATCAGAAGCCTGGGATCACTCACAGAGGCCCTGCAGGGAGGGCATATGCAGGCCAGAGTCTGGCAGCAACTCAGATCCTGATGTAAGATCCAGTGTGCTCCAAGGGCTGCAGCTTCTGCTCTAAAGGTGCCAAACTACAGGGAGAGAAGCTGATGACTTTAGCAAAGTCAAATGCCTATAAACCAACACTGCAAAAGTACTTACACTCTCCCATGTTGTTAACACAGTGTAAGGCAATTCAAATACCTTAAGTCTCAGGTACGTCAGCCATCTTGAAAGGAAATGAAGGAGTACTGATATGACTGACTAACCTCCAAAGAGATCCACTTCCGTAGTGACAGCCGTCACAGTAGTGGTGGTTGAGGCAGAAGCTGCAGCAGTTTCAGTGGTTACAGTAGGAGGGGAAGGTTCTGGTGCAAATGGGTCTGAAATCGGTGCTTCAGAGGGAACAGAAGAAAGCGCAGCCAAGGAATCTGTATTTCACCAGAGAGAGAGCAAAAGGGAGAGGAGGGAAGGACAGGAGCTACAGATTCCTACAGGCCACAGGAAGACAGCTGCAGAAGGCTCTCACAGGAGAAGGTAAGAAACAAGGCTTTACTCACCCTCTCCCAAAAGGTCTACCGATGTCCAGGTGGTGGCAGCATATGAAGAAATAAGAGTTCCAGCTGAAACATCTGAGTGCGCCAATGTGCATGCAGGGAGAGGCACAGGCTCACCTGAACCTTCTGTGCCTCCCCAGCCCAGTTGTCATTAGAGGACAAATGCATTACTAACTCTCACCCTGGAATTTTCAAGCAGGAAGGGACCCTAGGCAATGTCCAGACCAAGCTACCCAAGTTACAGATGGAAAACCAGAGGGCGAGTGAGGTCAAGAGACTACTTGAGTCTTAAATAACTTTGAAAGACACAATCTATATTCTAACAGAGATTCTCACCCTCATTATCCCCAGCATATCCCTTTACCTGTTGCGGCTGAGGTCATTAATCTACAATCAGCACATCTGTTGCCTGCTCTGTTTTCTTTCCCATCTCCTCCCACTCTCCAGCTTTGAGACTGGGTTCCCTAGGTGGCCCAGCCTAGACAGAACCACCTGTCTAGGGGTGGCACTGACCGCAGAGGCCCTCTCACATCAATCATTAATCAAGGAAGTGCCCCCACAAACTTGCCCACAGGCCAGTCTAATGAAGACAGTACCTTTACTTGAAGTTTGTGCCAAGATGACAGAACTAACCATCATGGCAGGTCTTTCTTAGTAACAGTGTCAGTGATTAGATAGTCTTGAAACGATTTGTAAAGGATTAAAGCATACACACAAATTAAAGTAGGAGAATTCAATTCATTTATAAGAGATACATAATCAAAGGCCTTTTTTGCATTATTAAAAAAAATGGCTAGAAAATGTTCACTGTACTAAATGGAAGTTAAATCTCGTAACAAAGAAACTGACATTCTTCAGTGAGCTACAACTGGATNGTTTCAAGTTCCTATGAATATTAAATGTGCTCATTCACTTAAAAGGCTTATCCATCCCTGGAACACATCAAATGTTCCATACGGAAAGCTAGGAGTATGAACTTCAAAGCGCCTGGAAACCTTCCAGTGTCAGGTGCGTGCACATCGCACTTCCTACAGACTCAAACCCCAGAGTTCCTTAANGTGNTAGGAAGTGGACTACAAAACCCACTTGTATTATAGCAAACAATCCACGTGGAAAATATTAGTTATATTATCTCATGAGATTATTTTTCAAATGCATGTTGGTTATTAATTTCAATTTTAATAAAACCCTAGCCACAATCTCACACTTTTTAAAAAGCAGAAATTTTAAGTATTTATGAGAAGAAGCTGAGTGCTTTTCTAGTTAGATATGCAGACTCAAAACCACTCATTTACTTTCGGTTCTGAAACACAGATTTATTATGAATAAAGGAAAATATTCTTTCTATTATGAAGGCAAAGGTGGATTTCAAAACGTCTGTGTTTTTTTTCTGTCAATGGGCTTGTTATCAGTCTGATTAAAAACTAAATTTATATGTAAATTTAAAATAGATTAAAATAGAATTTGCTGAAATTTTGTTGTCTTATACTAATATAAAAATATTATCATTGCAGTATGTCTCCAGAAATGGAAATGTGTCAATGCCTATAACCCTACAGAGAATTCATGGACTTCTGAAGTGGTCTTCATCTTTGCATAGTAAAATCCTTTCACTAAAGGTCAGATAAGAATGCTTAAACAAGCTTTAGAATTCATATTTTACTGTCTAGTGATATAAAACTCAAATACTACAATATTCAAACACAGATGTGGCTTGAGGTTAGGAACTAAGACTGGGAAACATTTTATGCTTTACTTAGTCAAATGAGGCAAACACATCTACAAGGAAACATCACCCTTAGCTTAAGCAGATATCTACAGGAGAAATGCAGGGAACAAAGACCACTTTCCTATTTCATTTTATGTTTCTCAAGTCTTATGAGTTTTATTATTATTCTTAGAAACTGAGAATGACTAATCAATAAACCTGCCCCCATCAGCTTTTCTATTGCTATCACATGCTGCTGTTCCAGGTGTTGGAGACACGTGCTGCCTAACCGGGCAGGCCTACTCCAAGGCCTTCCCAGCCCATTAAGGTCTTTGCATTGCTTATGAGATGCTCGCCCTCTAGTGGGGAAGATTAGAAAAAGAAATCACTTCAAGGGCAATGGTGAAGGTCACCAAATGTTTCTAGCACTAAAAAGCATGAACACAATATTGAGATTCTGTAGAAACCAGGAAACTAGAAAGAGGCCATTGGGAGTACATTACAGTACAATGTAGGAAATAGAGAGGGGGAGTCCTGTGGATAGAGAGGGAGAAGGCCTTGGAGTAGGCCTGCCCGGTTAGGCAGCACGTGTCTCCAACACCTGGAACAGCAGCATGTGATAGCAATAGAAAAGCTGATGGGGCAGGTTTATTGATTAGTCATTCTCAGTTTCTAAGAATAATAATAAAGTAGGGAGAGGGTGGTGGGAAGGGGAGATGAGAGGACTAGGTGGAGGGTTAACCTAAGAAATAAGGGGTATGAAAAGACATATGGAAACCTATTATCTTGTAACCAAACTTTAAAATTTATTTATTTATTTATTTATTTATTTATTTATTTATTTATTTATTGAGACAGGGTTTCTCTGTGAAACAGTCCTGGCTGTCCTGGAACTCACTCTGTAGACCAGGCTGGCCTTGAACTCACAGAGATCCTACTGCCTCTGCCTCCTGAGTGCTGGGATTAAAGGCATGCACCATCACTGCCCAGCTTGTAATTGTACTTTTTAAAAAAAGAGTTTGAAGGGAAATAACCTGCATGGTTGGAAAAAGCTGCTACTAGGTGGGATGTCTCCTGACAAGTTGTTAGTCAAGGAGACCACAGAGGCCCTCCATGCAATACAGTTGCCCTCTGGCAACTCCTCTTGGTTTTCCCCCAGTATAAGATAATAAGACNCCACTGCTGAAGATACTATAGACCTTGGTTGTATAGAGATATAGAGAAATCAAGCTGGAACTGAGTTGTAAGATTCCTCCCTACTGGCTAGATTTCATAGTCCTGGAAGGTTTTATATTAGCTGCTGGAGGAGAAAAGCCATCAACAGACTTACCCAGGCAATGTGCTGGGCAAGATGTACCTAAATGTGCAATAGTGGCACTACTGTTAAGAGGGTAACCAACTGCCCTCTGATAGGACTTCAGGCTCACTCCACAGAAGGGAATCTATGCCTGGTACTGTAAAGCTCATCAAAAACACATAACNGAGAAGAACATGGGCCTTAGGGGGAAACTGAATACTGTTGTTTAGTTGAATTGCTACAGAGTCAAATGACTATAAATATTTATGTGTACACCATAGACAAATGCTACTCTCAGCCTTAATGAGGGAAGCCTCTCTTCCAAGTGAATGGTGGTCAATGCACAGACTCATCACTATACAGGTACTGAGAATAAGTAACAGATGAGTGCTTAGCCCATAACGAGGTATTTATTCTGTCCTCTTTAAGGCTCAGAGAACACTGTGGGAAAGAGGTTGGAAAGAATGTAAAAGCTAGAGGACAGAAGGGTTTAAAATGCCATCATCAGGCAATGCTAAGCCACTGCATTCACAAACTCCACAGCANCTGAGAATGCCTGCATTGGGTCTGTATAATAGTATGTCCCTCAGTAGTGAGGCACTGGAGGAAGGGCTCAGGGGCCTTACTCCTCAATGCTAAACTATTTACTACTGATAAATTTGGGAGAGGGGGAGTCATTGCTTCAGTCCTGTACCCTCTGGTGACCTCACCAGACTCCAGTGCACAGTTCCAATCTACTACTCATACAGATGGCACTAATTAAAGTAAATGAGTCACAAAGCAAAACCAAAGTCATGAATCTGGGAAAAGGACTGGTTGCGATGGGGAAGTCACTGACAGGACTACTGTGTTAGTGAGTGTCTTTGTCAACTTGACACAAACTAGGACCATCGTGGAAAAGGGAACCTCAGCTGAGAAAATGCCTTCATCAGATTGGCCTATAGGTAAGCACGTAGCCATTTTCATGATTAGTGATTGATGTGGGAGTTGCCCACCCACTGTAGGTGGTGCCACCCTTGGGCAAGCAGTCTTNGGTGGTATAAGAAAGCAGGCTGATCATGCCAGCAAGGAGTGTTCTTCCATGGCTTCCTGCTTCCAGGTTCCTGCCTTGACTTCCTGTTATATTGGACTGTAAAGTAAGCTGTAAACTGAAGTAAACATCCCTCCCAAGTTGCTTTTGGTCCTGGTGTTCTATCACAGCAATAAAAAGTAAACTAAGAGAGATGGGAAGGAGGTAAGAATGGGGCTGGGGGTGGTAATCAGAATATATTATATCCATATATGAAACTGTCAAAGAACAGAATTAATTAAAGTATGAACACATACTGACTTAAATGCATGACAGAATTAAAAATAACACATTCATGTAATATCCAAAAGTCATTTTTATATAGCCCAACAAATTCATAACTAAAACCAATTTTTTTATTATAAAAGCTTCATTAGGTATGAATTTCATGGCTGAGAAAAATCTGACTTGAGGGCACGGATCTGAAAAGCTATCAAAGAGGGAAACACAGTAACTTGTGCGAACGAAATCATTAGCAAACCAAAATAAAGTATTTAAAAGCTAAAGCTCAGACTAAANGAGTGTTTTCGGGAAGGAAGTCCTTGTGCAGGCTCTTCAGCCACAGTTTCCTTTCTCAACTGAAAGGCAATACCGTTAGATGAAGTTTAAGGGGCAAATTTAAACATTTAATAGCCGTAGCCTTAACAGTTGACTATTCTGTATAGGAGACTGTTTAAAATGCTTACCTTTCTAGCTGTCAGCTTTAGTTCTGAACTGCTTATTGCTCTTTAATTGTATTACCAAACCCTGGGTAATAAGATGAAGAGATTACAAAAACCCGAGGGAGGATGGACAGACTCAGGAAGAAGTGGGCAACAAGTACCAGTGGAGGAACCAGGAGGCCCCTTTCTGCCTAGATGTTCTGATTTCTGCCCCCTGACCCACATACTGCAGCTGCTCATATGGAATCCTGCACTGGGACCCGCCACAATACAGTCAGTATGGTTAGGATTTCTGGCCCTGGGCTTTGCAATAAAATAGCTAATGTGCTGCAGCCTCCACGTTCCTTGAGAGAAAGCTCCCAGCCAGAAGGTACTTCTGCGGTTATACTGACATGCTTTTAATAGGCCCACCCAGAGACCATTTAATTATCTAGGGCTACATAACTTCATTTGACTTTGTTACTTACTGTTAATTAAGGACACTGATTCTGAAATGTTATATTAAATTACAGGTCTTGTCTCATAGTACTAGAAATATTTTCTGCCTGGGAGACAAAGTAACCTAAAGGTCATGAGTTTTACTGCCTCA
>LZPO01045421.1:0-33884 GCA_001675575.1 Neotoma lepida | reverse complement strand
CCCCCCTTCCACTGGTTACCCTCCTCTCCATCTCCTGTCTTCTACTGGCTGCCCTCTCTCCTTCACTCCTACCCATCTCTGTCTCTGTCTTCCCACTGGCTGTTTTCCTCTTCATCCCCCTGCCCCCAAAGGAAAATTATCAACTACTGTCAGCTTTTAGGATGCACTAAAAGGCTAATTGTAGTTTTACACATTTTAAAATACATTCATTTATTCACAGTATTTCTTAGATGTTTTCTTGCACATCTCCTCCCCACCCCAACTTTTGAATTATGGAGGATATGCCTCATCTCTCAGTATTCTGTACTTACAGGAGACACCATAAAATCAGCTTGTACTTTTATCTTTCAGATGGCACTTATTTGTGGGGTATATATTTCTATGTCTGAATGCCGTTTTCATCTGTCAAATAAAAGTTATTTTTGTTTATAGGTTTCATTGAAGCAATGAAAACAAAGTATTTGACTTAGGAAAGAATGTTTGTTACAGGATTGCCTACACCCCTTCTTCACAACACAAATTTAGAGTGACACAGTCAAACCTTCTCGTGATTAACAGTCCCAGATAAATTCATTGAACTTAGTCTTCAAAGCTTTATTCCCAGATAGTGTTCTATAATGGGTATTATAAATATAAAACTTTATTAAGTTTTAAAGAGAATGTCTCAGTGCTGGAATATACCCCTCTTTCTCCACAGTGGGGAAAATTCCCTTGATGGGCTTTCTAAGCAGAGGTGAGACTTTCCGTCAAGTAAGATAAACCCAGAGTGGACCAAGATGAGCCCTGAGTTCATTTCTGACTTGGGTTGTTTCATCTTGCCTTGGCTGTTGATTCAGTCTCCTGGTGGACAGAGCTTTGTGGATGTTGCTTTCCTGTTCGTGTGTGTACAGCTGGCTGGTTAATGTATGTATAACTGAAAGGGTTGTGTGACTGCTCCTCCTTTTCTCTCCCCTTCCCCAGTTTCTATTTCTTCCCACATGAAATATATTTTGTTAGAATGAAAAGCATTTCAAAAATTGCCTGTTTCATAAATTGTCTGCTGACACAAAGGGGTTGAATGCTGTATTCTTGTCTCATTTATTTTGAAAACTTTGCTACTGAACTCACCTTAATCAATGAGCTCAGTGCTGTCTCCAATAAGTTATGTGTTGGATATATTGATTGGGAGGGATTTTAGAAAACCCATCTGGGGTTTATAATGTCAGCAGTGTTTTGATTATGAAAAGAGTTGGAACCTGGGGACATGGAACCAGGTGGCGAATGTCCTAAAGCCAGTGGTGACATGGTGGACTGCTTCCCTCCTGGGATCTAGTTCATGCCCTGCACTTTAACTGCAGTGACTGGCTACTATAGATTCACTTTTTTTTCTCATTAAAATTTTAAAAAATCAGACTGTACATAAAAAGATTTGTGAAAATATAAACTTGGGAATTGATCTGGAGAACTGGCACACAGTCCTCCCAACCCCCACCTTTGCAATGAGGTTGTTTACATTTTGTCAGCTGCCCTGTATTTCCAAGATCCCATTTATGTGCAGGAGTGGAGGCTGAGCCTAGGCTGGCTGAAAGAGCTTGTGTGGGAATAAAACAGTGAAGTCGACATCTACAGACCAAGTTCCCTAGCCAGACATGGTTCTTGAGAGAAAAAGGGGTTGGTAACTGGGCAGTGATTGTTTCCTCCAGTAAAATTAGTGTTGAAAGATTCTGGAATATTCTGAAATAACTAGAAGGCTCAAAAAATATTCAAATCAGGTTTTACTCCCCCTCCCCTGGAGAGTGGTCTTTCCATATTTGAATAATTGTGTTTTTCTTTGGACAAAGAGGATAAGGTAGCTGAATATTTATATATGATGGAAGCATCATTATGAGAAAATTGGTTTATTTTAGCAGCTTTTATTTACAAAGAACATTGCTTGTTTCCCCTCTTTCTTGTCGTCCCCTCCCCAAACTCAGAAGTAGATATTTTAGTTCTGATTAAAATCACGTGATTATGCCTTTTACCAGATAGATGCTCATTTTTCCCCTCTGACAGCACACCACCATCTTGTTTGACTTAAATTGAAATATCAAGCTCTTGTGGCATCACAAACACCAAGAAACATACAGTAATATGCAAACACGTGCCTGCATTTTCCTACATCTCCTCTTCCTTCATCTCCCCTGCCGTACTATTTTGTGGGATGAAAAGGAAAGCTCGTGGGAGGTGGGTTATATTCAGCCTATATTGGTCATTTCCATATTTGTTCTAATATTATCTGACAGACAAGTTCACGGTTGGTCATTACTCTTGACATAAGAAAGTGGTAAGTAGTTTCTATATTGTAGTGAGTAATAAGTTGGGCATATTCGATTCTTTTGACTCTGCTGTAGAGCACAATGCTTTCTAGTAGCCATGGGGGTCCTTTCTTTCAAAATCTTTGAGGCCTTTTGCCAGCACAACTCCAGCATAGAGCAGAGAAGCGCTTTCTGCACCTGAAACTTTTGAGCAGTAAAAGATGACTGTCTTTGTAGCTGCTGATGTTGGTAATGAGTGAACACATGGTACTGACTTTTAAAGAATGTGTATTAAATTGAGATATGCTTTCTGATATTATTTGGAATAGAAGGAATTGTTTGCCACATGGTATCATGGGAGTTTTGTATGTGGATAATGTATTTTATAATTACACTAAAATGAGTGTTTTATACAGTCTTGTTTCCGGCATTTGTGTGATAATATGTACTGAGAAACTGATGATTCTTATATGGTGCTCTATTTTAACTACACACTACTATTTTAAAACCACAAAAGGTAGACTGCTGAATGCCACATAGAATGTCCAATTGATAGATAATGCTTCTCAGAACATGCTGATACTCTTAGCCACTTTTTCAGTCATTACTCTTTTATGACATGCCTTAACTGTATTGTGATATATGTAGACTCAATCCAAGATGATATTAAAACTAGGATATATGCTCAATTGAATTGTTTTGGCAGAACACACTCTGGCAGAGCAATTCAATGTGCTTTCTGCTTCACTGAGTGGGTTATTAGATTGATGTGGTTTATTTCTTGAATGATAGAACTGGTTTTAAAAATAAATGAAGCGAGAAGCCTCAATTCAGTTAGCATTGATAATTCATTATTATTGGTTAGAAAAGTGCTACATTTGTAAACTGATCTTTAATTTATCACTTGGATTAGTATTTGCAACAGGCAGGTTTGTTTTAATTTGAACCAGCTTCCCAAATGACCAAAAAAATGTGTTCTTCATTTTGTCTTGAGGTTGGGATTTTAGATAGTTAAAAAGAAAATCAAATTCATGAAAGGAGTACTTTTTAAAAATTTATAACACTGGTCAATGACCTTATGATGAGCACCAACTGTGGGCTGTTCAAGCCTGTGGTCAGATTAAGTCAAGACGTAGAAAATTCTATGAAGAAGTAACAGTTAATTACTTGTATATATGGTTAGCTGTGTGCATATATGTGCATGTAAAATGTGTCTATTAGGAAAAGTTCCTCATCCTGTATTGTGCTGCATGTTCCAATGTTCTTATCTTAGTATAAGAATATTGTCCTTTATAAATAAATTTTTGAGATGTCGCTACTTCCTGTGCCTTTCTCCTGAATAAGTGTTTGCCATGATGTGCCTCAGCATTTGTAAAAACATTTATTCACACTGATAGTTTGCTTTGGATTTTCATAAGTTATAAGCAGGTAAGTGTGTCTAATTATGGTAATGATGTTTAACTAAAAATAATGGTCACAGTTTGATTTCTTAAGTTACTTTATGCCACTAATGGTAACTTCTTGATAAAGCAACTAAATGAAGTTTTAAACTCTAAAAATGGAGTTAAGAATGTTCATAAACAATTATCTTCAAGTTGGCTTTCTGTTCTGCTGTAATTTGGCCTATTGATGCTAGGAAGCGTTGTCTAATCCTGGCCCCCTCTGTTCCTAGGTAACAGTCAAAAACAGTGCCAGCAACAGCGGCCCTGCCAGGCCAAACCCATGTGGCTCAGTGTTATTCACTCTGATCCATATGGTCAGGCTGGAGATGGTCCCTGGAGGGGTGTTAACACTCGGCAACCCAAGCACCTCCCTCCCTTTGGAGCTTTCCTGCATGGCTCCTGCTGCTTGCCCATGTGTGATTCTTGATTAATTTTTCATTTTTAATGAAGTTTGATCATGTTTATTATTTCTCATGATTGACTGCCTGGTACTCCTCCTGTGTAATTGATAAAGCACATATTTCTTCATCTGTCTCCCCTTTCTTTAGGGTAAAGTTGCTAGATGCTGTTCTGTGATTAATGTTAGATTTATTGGTCCCATTAGATGTATAAATCATCTCTCTTTCTCTCCACAGGAAGTTCTACAGACTTTGACCAAGTTTTGTTTCCCCTTCTATGTGGACAGGTAGTGTCAGATTTTCAAACTTTATTAGTAAAAAAAAAAAAGTATCAATAAACCTGCTATAGAAAATAAAAGCCATGCCATTCTTAACATTCTGTCTGTTAAACCATGTTCAAAGCACCTTTATGCCAAGGAGAGTTGCAGTGTTCTCCATTCCTGGGAACTTTATTGACACCATCAAAAAATTAAAGCTTAGAGCTGTCTGTTGTATATTTTGTGAGATGTATTTTGTATGGCATTAAATTTTTGATTTTGGTTATCAGACTTAAACCATGATTAAGAATGGTTGGTACTGTTGAATTTGTATTGAAGTATTAATATGTTTGGCTTAAACAAATAATATATGAACATCCGGCCTTATAGTTTGTTTTCCCTTGGTTTCAACTCCATATTTAAATAGATATAGACCTATCTTGTTGGAAGCATTTTACTGCTCAAAAGATACATTACTAAATAGTATTTTTGATTTGGTTTAGGTGACCAAAGGTAGTGTTTCCAGGGAATCAGCATTTTCTATAGGCATGAATACTAAAACATGCACAGCTTCTAAACAGTCCTTAGTATCCATATCATGAGAAGTGATTTATAGGAGGGGTACGACTATAAGAACTCCAGGATAACCGAAATGCTGTGAGGCTCATTTTGTTTTGTTTGTTAAATAATCCACTGCATGATAGCAGCAATTTTTCAAAAATTTCATTTAACTTTCTTTAGTTGTAACTTATTAATGTTAGTAAAATGGCAAGGTGGTGAGCTTTATCTTATTTTTAAGAACTGTTTGCTGTGGCCTCCAATCCAGTGAAGCATTATTTTTATGATCATTCATTTGTCCACTTTCTTGTTGTCTCTTTTCAGTTTTCTTGGGAAGTTGAATTGTAACTGTAGAAAACCTTTTTTTAAATTTTTTTTTTTAAATTCCACTTTTAGTGTTAGAGATCTTGTAGAAAGTGAGCAAAGTATGACTAATGAATTTCATAAAAAATTCCAAGAAAGCTGTGTAAAATGTCCATCTTCAGGAAGGTTCTATCATGTATTTTTAACATCCACAAATAAAGCATGAGCTAAAGGGTTTGGGTAGTTTAGAGTACATCTGGGTAGTGTGCTGCTGAGTTCTTTTCTGTACATTGTAATCCCAGTATCCTGATTTATTGGCATAAGCCTAAGAATGATGTGGGATGGGATGGTGGCTGAAGGAGTTTGAGCCCTAAGAGCAACTCTGGAATGCTGCCAGTCACTTAGCATAAGTGTGCTCCCTTGTTCTCACGTGTCGTTTTTAAGCCAATCAGCCATTGTCGTGCTTTCAGACTCAGAGCTTTTAAAACCTGGTACCAGGATGTTTTAGTAGCAGGTGGGTGCTCAGAACAGAATAGCTTTGATTTTTAAGAGTGTCTGTCTTTGTAACGAGAGTCCCTTCTCTCCTCCTTATCCTATTGTTTCTAAAAAATAGCAAGAGGTATAGGGTATCGTTGAGAGGTTTTATATGTATGAATCAGCAATGTATTAAATGCCCAGCCACTTAGGAACTGTATTACAAATTATAAAAAGACATATTTATACAAATTAATAAAGTTGAATGTAGCTAAATGTTTAATAAAATCTATAAGAAGACATTTTGACAGGATTGCTTGTTAGAGTGGGGATCTGTTTGGATGAATGTTCTTTAATTGGCTTTGTACACGAATATTAGAGACATGCCTCACCCTAATGCAATATGCATGCACATGTGTACACTCAAACACACATCTCTCGTTTTCACTGCACACACCACCCTGCTTGCCTGCCCATCTAGATGATTATGTTCTTAAAGAAAAGTGGAACTCCTTTAAGGGGAAATTCTGAAGCACCCNGTCCTTTTGTTACCTTTAACACTGGATGCTTCTTTATGGTTATTGGAAAAATGTTTTTCTTGTAAAACACATTTCTGCAAATCACTTATACCAGTGGTGTTCTTTATTTTTTCTTTTGCAACATTATTTAGGTTATTCAGTGTGTAATAACTTGTCTTCACATTGTATTATATTCCTTAAGGTAACTTCAACTCATGCCCCAAACACATAAAACAAAGAAGATCCAACTTTATTTGGGAGTTGGCATTTTCTCTTCTTTTGTACCTTTTAGGCAGACACATACTTCAGTACAGAAGAGATCATCACAATCAGACTCCTTTATGAAAAACTCAGAGGTTTTAATGTCAGAATTTTTTTTTTTTAAGTTGTTAGCACTGTCAAATAGATGAGCTCAGATTCTGAGGCCCACAAGTTTGCCCATGTGGGTCCATGGAACTGTTTGAATAGACAAGCATGGGAGATGAGCAATGCCCCAGATGATTGATCTCAGGATCTGTGCTTTTCTACCCTAAGGAACAGTCATGCAACTCTCTGACATTCTAGTCTGTTAACAGGAGCAGGACTTTCACAGTCATCATCAAATCACCCGTCAGCACTGATGTCTTGCCATCTCTTGTGCTGTTTTAAGATTGTTCTTTCTGAAACTAAGACTTATCAAAAATAATAATGCTAGTAGCTCTGCAGAAGAGAGGCTTTCTCACATATTATCTCATTTTATCATCTGATGTAAGAGATAAGAGCAAGTACACGTTCTTCATTTGAAACTGTCTGAGTGTAGAGGAATTATGACTTGCTTAAGGTCCTGCTAGGCTTATAGTCTGTTCTAGGTTTCATCTCCCAGTAGATCACCTTGTGGAGAAAGACCACAAATTTTTTCACCAAAAATAGAGTAATCAAGGGATGAGGGAAAGAAAGAAAATTAGCTTTGATTACCTAATTGATTCTAGTCAACGTGCCACTCTGGCTGGTTATATCCTCCCTTACTCTTTCAGCAGTGGCCAGGTTACAGGNATGAAAGCAAAGGCTTATCCAGGATAGGACTCATTATGTTGGGTTATGTGCAGAATATAGAAATGGTCTTGGGTTTAGTTCAAGATGTTCTGTAAAGGCATTTTAAACACTGTTTGAAAGGATGGGGAGGTAGCAGAATACTGACATGCACAGAGAGAACTTGTTATGGTGGATGAGATTTGTGTTGAGTCTGCCAGGCCAGCAAGAAGTAGGTAAGTAGAAAAGTGAGCCTAACACCCCATATGCACACAGAACAAAGCAGAGGAGAAAACCCTGAGGGAGCCTAGAGATGTTCAGCCAGAGCAGATGGAGCCTGCTGGGGAGGCTGCCGTGTACTGTGAAAGATTGGGCTTTGGCCACAGGAGGCTCTAAAAATGTGTGAGAGAGGCCTACATGGTCTTGAGAGTGCAGCATCTGCTTCAGACATCCCATTTTACAGAAAGAAATCAAGATCCACAGAAGAAAAGGTCCTTCCTATCATAACCACAATCACAGTGTTGGGAAGGCACTCATTTCTAGTCCAGAGTTCTTGTTACCCACTCCTGTCCTGATGCTTTTGGGGGTAGAAGTCATAAAGTAAGCACCAAGTTCCTGTATTGTCTCAAAAAAGGTTCCCTGTTATTGATGAAAGCACTCTTCTCAGAATAAATGAGAGACATGCCCCATTCTATACTGTGGTTGCCTCTTGTTGCACATGATGCTGACAGCAGCTTCAGTGAGTCAGAGGGCCTGTGATGCATTGGATGCTGGGAAGCTCTTCCTCTTCTTCCGTTGCTTAACCTTACTCAGAATTCAAGTCAGCTTCACTCAGTTCCTGTGAATACACCTGTATTCACTAATGATAGGTATACAAAATGAAATGATACTGTTTCATGGTTTTAGATGCAGCCACAGATGCAAAGGGGGCTCAGATGTTACTTGGCACTTTAGCTTATATCTGGTATCTGCTGGGCACTGTGCAGTGTTCTTTTCTTATGCTGAAACATAGAGATTTGTGGTGTTATGCTTAGTATTCTGCTTATGGGCATCAGAGTTTCAGTCATGTGCTCAAGGTTCTGCCTCTAGTGTGTGGAAGGAACTGCTTTTCACCCCCTCCCTCATTTTTGCTGCAACCTCTAGTTCTACACTTTTTTTTTGTTTGTTTTACCATACTGTTGCCATTAAGGTAACACAGCATAAAGTAATTTATTTTGAAATATAATATACGATTACTGTAGAAAATTTAGAAAACTGAAGAAAATAGCTCCTACACAGAGTGTTGTCTGGGTTAGTGCATCACTGTAGATCTTCCCATACTTCTGTTTCTGCCCCATATATTCATCATACTAGACTTTAGTCCTTTTAGTTTAGTGGAAATGATGGGTTCAACTGTGGCTCATGGTCATTTCCATAGCATCAGGATGTGGGGAGGCCTGTTGAGGTGTAGGTTTCCTTGGGGTGCTCACCTTGACTTACTGTGTCTCTCCTGTGAACTAGGAAGTTCTCTACTATTCCTCCAGTTTTGAAAAGTTTAAATTCTGTGGTTATTGATAATTTACTTCATCAGGCTTATGTGGACAAGGTCAGGGCAGATCTTTGTTCTTTCTTAGAAATGTCTGGTGGTTTTCTTGAGCAGATAGGGGCTACACTGTTTCTAACAGTCTGCAATTTACTGCCCAGAACTCTTGGGAGAATGTTGTTCTCAATGCTTGGCTGTCCGAGCAGGGATAGTAAGAAACTTGAGGCGCAGGCAAATGCAAAGTGTACACATGGAGGAAAGCCTGTGGTTCATGGAATGCCAGAATGGGAGATACAGTTTGATAAAAGCTTGGCTGCTGCCGAGAAGTCCACAAACTCTCAAGGACAGGATAACTCGGCAGTAGACAGTTCTTCATGTGATTTGTTAGTAAGTTATAGTAAGCAGGGGTGACAGTGTTTTAGTTCCAGACGTGCACTTTGTAATTGTGTAACCGTCATGGTCATTTTTGTTGTGTACCTTCTATGTGCTAGTTACCTTATATTCTTGATTTATAATCCCTAAAACCACTTTGTGATGATTGATTTTTACAGAAGAGATCAGAGAAGTGCAGTAATTTGTATGTTCTCACACAGCTTGTGAGTAGAAGATCTAGGATTCTTATACAAAGCACAGCTCTGACTGTTTCGTGTTCTTTTTCCAGTGTCATGTTCAGTGGCTTAAAAACAACTTTTGGTATTTCTCCCATCCCAAAGCAGTACCTGACACTGACTCTTCTTACCTAATTACTGTTTGGTTCTTTAGTTCTTGAAAGAGTTATCTATACCCATCTACTCATTCCTCAGCCCCTTTCAGCCTTTATTGTTTTTGTCTTTCAGCTGTAACTGTTCTTGTCAAGGCCACCCAAGGCCTCCCTATCATTAACAGTGGTAGACATTTTCCCTTCTCATCTTGATGCATCAGGACAGGTGACCTTCCCTTCTCTTGGTTCTCTCTCTCTTTGATGGTCCCTTTCCCATCTGCTGTCTCCACTAAGTGTTTGTGAACGAGTCCTAGATGCTCTTCTGCCTCTCTTTTCTGACCTCATCACTTCTGTAGTATTCAGCACCACCCATCTTCAGATGACTTCTGAATGTATGCCTCCAACTCTAGCATTCCCATGTCTTTCCTAACAAGTATGTTCAACCCTGTACTGGACATTCTTTTAGATGTTTGAAATGAATGCTTTTCTTTTGATTATAATTGTTCAGTGGCCTTTCATTACTCCAAACAACCCATACACACCTAAAAGAGCAAATCCTTGTTTTTCATAAATTCATTTCTTTTTTCACAGATTCCCTTCTCAGCCCTCCTCTTGTTCCCCCCAGCCTCCCCCCCTACCAACTTCCCATGCCCTCCTCCAGAAGATAAGGCCTCCCATGGGGACTCAGCAANGCCTGGTACATTCAGTTGAGGCAGGACCAAGCCCTCTCCGCTGCCTGAAGGTGTCCAACCATAGATAATGGGATCCAGAAAGCCAGCTTATGCACCGGGGATAGATCCTGATCCCACTGCCAGGGGCCCTCAAACAGACCAAGCAACACAACTGCCTCCCATATGCAGAGGGCCTAGTTCAGTCCCATGCAGGTTCTACAGCTGTCTGACTAAAGTTAGTGAGTTCCTATAGGAGCTTGGTTCAGTTGTCTCTGTAGATTGCTTCATCATGATCTTGACCCCCCCTTGAAGAGCAAATATCTCATCATGACTTGGGTATGAGGTATTCTGCATGGCCGGGTGCTTGCTTTATGTAGCAACTCATGTGATGCTGCTGTTTGTTTCTTGTACTTTAGGGTGCTCCTGGTATCCTTTTCATTCCTGCATGTGCCCGGCTCCTTTCAACCCCCAGGATCTTTGCATAGCTTTTTCCTTTGCTGGAAATACCCAGTTGCGTCTGGTGTGGCCATTCCATCTTTGAATCATTGTTGTCATCCCCAAGAAGCTGCTGTCTAATTAGATAGTCAGCCGTGTGAGATGCAAGATCTCTGTTTTTGTTGTTCAGCATGTGTTTCCAGCACATACTATATCACTTTGTGTAGTTGCAGTTCACTGTGCAAGATGAGTAAGCTTACTGACATGTGAAAACTTCATTTCTTACTGAAAGACTGAACTCAAACTGTATCTACATATTTTGAGGTGTTCTTACACTGGACCTTATAAGCAACTTCAATATTAAACAAAATAGGGTGAGAAGAACCTTGAACAGCTGATGAGCATTTAGAGCATAGCATTAAGGTTATAGTCTGGGCTTAGTTCTTGACCTATTCCCATGTTTTGTACATTCATCTATGTGTACCTAAGTATCTAAGTGCAATCAGTATCCTGGTCCTGATCAGCTGGGCTTATTTCTGTAGGTACTCAGATGTGCTTTCTGGAGCTTAATGAGAAGCACAGTCCATTTGCCAAGCAACTCTGCATTCTTGTCATAGTTTAGTTCCTTAACCTGAGGTGAGATTTCTAGGGGAGGGCTGGCCTTGTGTTTAGAGCAGCATGGCANGATGGAAAGGACATTGAACCACAAGTTGGCTTGGATTTTTGCCCCAGTCCTAATTACTTTGAAAACCAAAACAAAACCCTAAGCCTCAGTTTTCCCACCCATAAAACAAGAAAATTGGATCACATGGTTCCTATGGTTTCTTTTGCTTTAATCATTGTGAAATAGCTGATTCTTGTAGAAATTATGGATGCTGATATTAAAAGGAAACAAACTGTAGCTTTTCAGGAAACAGACCCCTAGCCATTTTTTTTAANTGAAAAATAGTGAATAATCCCATAGACTACCCCAGCTAGTGGAGTGAGTGATACATTCCTTGGAGATTCAGAATCCTTCAAGTTAACCTCTGTTTGAATGCCCCTAACAGACTTTGTTTATTGGACATTGTCCAAGGGGACAAAAAAGTTGAGTCGACCGCTGTTGTGTTTTTGATGACCTGTACTTCAACCCTTCTAGGAATTAAAAAGGTGACTCAATTGAGAATAATAAGTGTCTCCTTCTAAACTGAAACATCCCAAAAAGAATCATTCATTTTAATGCAAACTTGAATCACTTGGTCCCCTAGAGAACTACTCTTACAGAAAGAAAGAAATAAGGTAAAATAACTACTTGTGCTCAGGGTTAGAAAGCTGCGTTGGTCAGGGAGACTCTAAATCATGACCTTCCTGTGAATTTTATCTTCGATCAGTTGGGAGCAGCTTCCTTCTTACCTTTTATTAATTATTCCTATTAAGGACTGGCCTTTTAAAAACAAACGTTTATCCCACTGATTCCCAGAGCATACTTAGGGCTGAGTAACAGCTTCTCATAACTGTTCCATGTGAAGAAATTGAGGCTCTGAAAGCTGGTTTTAAGAGACTTGCTAAGGTCAGGCCCAGGTAGTGGGGATTGAGCTGGGCTTTGCAGCAGGCCAGTGAGCAGTGAGTCTTTCTTTGAGCTTAAAGTGTAGTTATGCATACTTTTTTAAAAAAAAAAACATCATTTTTAATGGCAATGTGAATAATAGGAAATTAATGGCAGCCAAGTTGCAGGTGAAGTGATTTTCATATAGGATTCTTTCCTAGGGATCTGTTTTGGTTTGGTTTTCATCCAACCCTCGACAGCCTTCTGGTTTCCATTTTGCACATTCGAGGACTAAAGTCAAACCCAAAGCAAAATAATGAATCACATTCGGTAGGATCACATAGTAACATCTCAGAGAAGGGTGACCTTGTTTGTGTCTTGGACTTACAAAACCTGTTACTTTAAGTATTTTAATAAAAACAGGCTTCTCCCTCCCCCACTGAGGCACACTTTCCTCCCGGATCACTTTAATTATGTGAGCTAGAATCCTGTTTCTCACACATCTTCAGTTCTCAACCTTGTTAAAATTAATCATATAATCCCCCTTTAAAACATAGCATTAAATCACCATAGTAACACAGTATCCCAAGCTTTATAGATAAAACATAACAGCCATAAGAAGGTAGCATTTGGTGTCCCCTTGACAGCTCTATAACTTTTATGGAAATGTGTTCCTTCCTCTGGCTTTAAGGTGGGGATAGCATTACTTACACCTGCTTTATTACCACATGGCTTTGAAATTGCCACCTTGTTTTTGTTCACCTTCCTAGTTAAATAAGGAGAATGGAACACTTCCTTGTCTTTTGGAGCCATATTCCTGTGCTTGAAGCACTCTCCAAGGGATAGAATTATTTCCTTAAATATAACTAGGTAAGGCCCTTGACCTTTGTGCTGGGATACCCTGAAAATCTCTTTAATTTTACTTTTCTTTTGTGACTTGTATAAGGGAGCTTTAGAAAGAAAGTCTATTCCAAATTTGAAATTTTAATTCACAGTCTACCCAAAGACAATACAGTTCTGCCTTTGGCAAAGGTCTGTTAAAAATTATTTTTTTTTTTCATTTCTACTGACAATTGGTACCTTAGCATCAGTTTGAATATTTTTAACAAAGTCAGGGTCTTATCAACTCAAGTATACTTTGTGAAGTATAGTATAAGATACATGCAAGTCACTGAATTCTTTGAATTAATTCACTATCAAATTCTAAATATTATGTTAGTGTAAACTTACATATTAGAATTTGAAATGTTTACATTTTTTAAAAGCATGAGATATAGGATAACTGGTAAATTAGTAAAAATTGTGCATTTTGAAGCATTTTGTAACTTAAAAGAGTTTAGATTAATCTGGTTGTTAATATGCTTTTAAATTATTTATTAGACATTTTCTACTCTTTATTGCTTTTATATGTAGTTAGCTTATTTTGTACTGATACAAGAATTTTTGGCTTTTTAATGACTTAAAACATTGCTTTAACTTTTAGTCCCTTGAACAAGCTTAATAAGTTTTGATACTCCTGCTCTCTAAGATAATAAATATGTTCCTCAAAGTTCAGAAAGTATCAGAGGTTCAAGAATCCAGGAGAACAACACATAGCTCCGCCCCCTTTTCTTTCCAGTGTTCGTGATGGCTCCTCCTAGCACTCACTGAACCTGAGTGAGCTCCTCCTAGCACTCACTGAACCTGAGTGAGTTCCCTAGCTACTCTTGGGGGTCCTTTTCTGTAAAATGGGAACATTACTGAAATTCCAAGATTATCATGAGAATAAGTGAAATGGTGCATTAGATATTTAAATAACTGTAGGTGGTGACAGTGAGCTTGTGCTGTGACCATTGGAGTCACAGCAAGGCTTAAAACAACAGCCTTTTGCCACTCACCTTGTTGTACCTTAGGCAGTGCTTGTTCCAGCTTTCTTCCTCTCTACATGAGGAGGATAGAGTGCTTCTTTCAGCACTGATAGCTGATTGACACAGCTGCCTGGGGCCTGAACTCAGTCAGGGACATTGGAAAGTGTTGTTGATTTTGATTTCTAGTAGTCATTCNAATAGGCTCCTTTCTCTTCTTTTCTTCCCTCTCCTTCCTCTTTCCTTGTTCCACTTCCTCCCTTCCCCCTCTCTCCTTGCTTCCTCTCTTTCATTTCTCTCTACTTTCTTGTCTGCTCCCTGGAAGTGTGTAAATTTTAAGCTCATTTATAAAGGTCCACAAAGGAAATGTAACAGATTCAATGACTTGTGGCGATTAGATACTTTATCCAGAAACTTAGCACACATTCATTTCTCTCTTTGTTCTGTCTTCGCTGCAGCCTCACAGTTAGCCAAGTTGGCCAGCACTTCACGTTCGTGCTCACTGACATTGACAGCAAACAGAGATTTGGGTTCTGCCGCTTATCTTCAGGGGCCAAGAGCTGCTTCTGTATCTTAAGGTAAGGAAGAAGGACTTCAGCCATTGGCTGGTTCTGTGAAACAGTTGTCAGCTTTTGCATAGTCCTTCTGTAATTAAGTTTTCCAGCTGTTGTTTTGGTGTCCTATCTGTTCCTCACAAGTCACTGATCTTGAGGAGAAGGACTTTGTGGTATTGCTCTTGCACTTGAAGTCCTGCAGATAATTGTATTTATTTATTTGCATCACATCCCTTGGGTGGGAAGGGCCCCAGTGCTCCGGAGTGGTATGCAGAAACTGGAGAGTCAGCAAGGCTTCAGTCCCTCCTGCTGTTATCTGGAGCTGTCAGAAATTAGTCTGTTAGGCTTCCCTGTGGACATTTTGTGTATGTAAGATTATTAATAAAGTATGTGTCTAGCTTAGGACAGCCTACAGACGCTGATTGTGTGCTCCTTGTAGTAGAGCCCTTGCCCTCTTGAGTCAGTGTCTGAATAACTTCCCAACCTGGCTGCTTCTGTAGAAGTTCCAGAAAAGTGAAGTGTGAGAAGAGGACTTCAGGCCTTCTGAAATCCCTTTGCACACCAGAGCCACACTTGCTTAATGCTCTATTTCCTCCTGTAAGGCATTCTGGGGTGGGAGGATGTGTGGAAATCCGATTTTGGAGCTGCTGGCTCTGTGGGCTCCTGCTGGGCGCCTCCTTAGGGGGAGGTAAAGGCATCCCACGCACTCTCCTCTCCATCTGCCTCTCTTAAGTAGGTGTTGGGGGCCTGCCTCTTTCTATCTGCTGTGGAGCAGCCAGTGCGGGCAGCAGGGAGGTGCCCATGACAAAACCCGGGCCCGTGCTTGAGCCCAGCCAGGGGTAAAAGGCCAGGCCTTCTGTGGAGTCCAGAAGGGGTGGTTCTCTGCTGCAACAGTCTCTGCACTTTGTTCATCTTCTCACCAAGTAAAGGACTCTCTCAACATAACTCACTCTCCAAAGCCATAAGAGGAGAAAAGGGCCCCTCTGATAAAGTTGCTTTGCTCTTGTCAGCCTGGACCACAATTCTGCATTTTCCTAACAGATCTCAGCATTTTTCTTCCTAACTAGTGAGGTCAACTCCCCTCATCACCAAGCTTAGCATTTCTGGTTTGGGCACCAGAGGCCTGCTGCACAGAGCCCCGAGGAGGGATGGGGCTGGCTGCTTTGGAGCGGTGACTGCATATAGCTGTTCTTGAGTAGCCAGTTCTGTGCACTGCCTTCCTGGGAGCTAGAATTGGATGGTAATGGTTGTTTACTTCTGACTGGGTGTAACCCTTTTTATTTATTATTTTTATTTTATTTTAGTTTTTATTTAGTGGACATATTTTCTCTTCCATTCCTGGCTGTTGTATTTCTGCCTTGGCCAAGATACTGCATATTTACATTGTGCATTTGAAGGAGTGAACGCTTAGTCCTGATTCTTGAGTTTGGTAGAAAGGATTGTCCTGGGGTGGTTGTGGTGATGCACAACTTGATCCCAGCAGAAGCAGGTGGATCTCTTGAGTTTGAGGCCCACTTGGTATACATAGTGAGCTCTAGACCAGCCAAGGCTACATAGGGAGACCTTGTATTAAAACAAAAACAAAGAGAAGGTTCATTCCTTATATTTTGGGGAGTTACGATTTTTTCTTTTCAAATTGGAATCTGTGTGTGTACACACATGCTCTTATGTGCACACCCAAACACTCTGGCACTATCATATTTGTCAGCAAATATCTGGGCANGGAGAACCACTTAAAACTGTGAATTGAATGGGCTGAGTGTGCAGCCTAGGGTGCAGGGCTTGCCTGCATGCACAGACCCTATGCTTGAGCCTCAGCACCACCACCAAAAATGAACAAATAAGTATATAAATAAATTCACACTCTTGTTCTTAGTGTTCAATTTTATATGTCTACCAGGGATTTTGTGTTTGTAAGAAGCCAGGTGTGATGACTATTCTTGGTTGTCAACTTGACTACATCTGGACTTAACTAAAATCTAAATGGCTAGACACACTTGTGAGGGATTCTTAATTAAATCATTTGGAGTAGGAAGAGCCATTTCCAATCTGGATCTTTGAGATGAGAAGACACACCTTTAATCTGGCCCACATTTTCTACTGGAAACCTATATAGAAACATGGAAGAAGAAAGCTCTCTCTTTGCCTTCTTGCCCTCACTCTCACTGTTAAGTCCATTCCTTCACTGGCCTTAGAGCCTACTTCTACTGGATACTGGCATATACTGAAGACCAGCTGAAACACCCAGCCTTGTGGACTGAACAGCTATTGTATTCTTGGACCTGCTGTTGGTAGACAGCCATTGTTGGACTAACTGGACCACAGCCTGTAAGCCATTCTAATAAATCCCCTTTCTATTATATATAGATTCATTCCTTAAGTTCTGTTTTTCTAGAGATCCCTGAATAATTACAGATACCAGNTACCAGGAGTGCTTCTAGAGCAACAGAAGTATAAGGATGAATTTTAAGTATCTGGAATAGGCTTTCCAGTTTGCCAACATCTACAGTTCCTGAAACCTTTCCAGTTGAAGCCTCTTCTGGGAGCTTGGAGAGTAATGAAAGCTCATGATGTGAACTATTTTACAAACTTTAGGAGATGAATGCATTTGATTATCCTGATTTACCAATTGTGAGAGGCAATGGATTTGGTGACTCTGTAAATAAAACTTTAGATAATTTGTGGAAGAATAAGCTAAATGATGCTGCTGGTTGGTTTCTCTTAGTATCTCTAGATAAATTGACAAAGGAAAAGAATGAGCTCCGTGATAAAATTAATTAACTTCTAACATCTTAGAATACAGTGAAAGATAACAATCAACTTAGTGATAAAATTGACTGGCTCCAAATTCACATAAATAGTCTAAAATTTTCTCTTTGTGCCCTAGAAGAGAATCTTCTCTCCAGCAGAAAATCAAATCAAATCGAAGCCCTCATTATAAGATTGGCTGAATTACAGTGAAAATTCAGTTCCCAGCCTTGGAGGGTGTGGGTGGTTAAAGTAAGGGTATTAATTGGTAAAGAATGGGATCCTGTAACTTGGGCTGGGGTACATAGGAGGACCCCATTGAGGCTGAGAAGTTTGAACCCTCAAATTCTCAAGGGTTTTGTCTCATCTGAGGAAGTAGTCTCTCCACTGTCAGCAAAGGATGTACTTCCACCTCTACCCTCTGAAATACTGCCTTTTCCACCTTTAACTGAGGAAATTAATCCTTCATTATCTACTAAACCAGCAGTGACTTTCTCTGAAGAAGATGCCAGGCAAGACAAGACTGATGTCCCTCAGAGCTCACCAATAGTTACTCTAGACCCATGGTTCTCAACCTGTGGGTTGCAACCTCTTTGACAAACATCTGTCTCCAAAAATATCTACATTCTGATTCATAACAGTAGCAAAATTAGAGTTGCGAAGTAGCAATGAAAATAATTTTATGGTTAGGGGTCACCACAACATGAGGAACTATATGGGTTGAAGCATTGGAAAGGTTGAGAACCACTGTTTTAGACCTATAACCAGACTTGAGGCTAAGCAGGCTCTAAGAGGGTAGGTAGAAAGTATAGTCCACGAGGAGGTGTGCTACACTACTAAAGAGCTTAATGAGTTTGTGAATTCATTCAAGCAGAAGTCTGGGAAATATATGTGGGAGTGGATTTTAAGGGTATGGGATAGTGGTGAAAGGAATATAAAACTGGATCAGGCTGAGTAGAGAGTTTAGGATTAATATGAAAGCTTGCATAGTTAAAAAAATAAGATGTCAAAAGTCTGAATAGGTGGCTGAAGCATTTGTCAAAAGATGGTCTACTGAAAAGGAGTTGGAGATGTCTGATGTCCCTTGGCTTAATGTTAATGAGAGGATTTTAAGGCTCAGGAAAATTGCAAAGCTAGAGTAGGTACGCTGTGTAAAGGGAAGGCCTAGAAGACATGCCCTTTACTAATTCTCTAAGATGTAAAATTGTGACAGGGCACCAGCACATTTGAAGAGCTTTGTTTTCACCCTTTTCCTTTGCCAAACCTTAGGGTTGGAGATGCTGCTGCTCAATTGGATGAATTAAATATAATGTAATTGGGCCCGAAGTAGCAGGGGCCTGGTGGCAGTACTGAATTGCCAAAGGCAAGGTGGTCGTGGTTATTACAATGGGCAGCATAGACAAAGCAATGTTCATAATGGCCTGACCCGTAATTGTCAGCAAAGGCACAATGAATTTTATGGTGGCATGATTTATATGGACATTTTTGATACTGACTAATCAATCATGGTATTTCCAGCCATGAAATAGATTAAGAAGCTTATTGTATTTTTGTTTGATCTATATAAGTGGAAAAATTCTCACACATATGAAAGAAAGGCTCTGTTGGATCATGACAAAGGGGAATTTTGGCCTGTGAACAAATTTCCAGGCTTGAGCCAGTTTGCAGACCCAGAACCCCTTGAATAAAGGGATGGCCAGATTCCCCTGAGGATGGACCATGATAAAATACCTAAGGGTTTTACTGTTAGCCTTTCTACAGTTCTTCCCCAGAGGGACCTATGGCTTTTTACAAGGGTAACCATACACTAGGGGAAAGGAAGCAGACTTTCCAAGAGTATACTGGATACTGAATTAACACTGATTCCAGGAGATCCCAAGAAACATTGTGGTCCTCCAGTTAAAGTAGGGTCTTACGGAGGTCAGGTGATTAATGAAGTTTTGGATGATGTCTGACTCACAGTAGGTCATTGGATCCCCGAACTCATCCTGTAGTTATTTCTCAGTCCCAGAATGTAATTGGGATAGACATATTTAGAAGTTGGCAGAATTCTCACATTGGTTCCCTGACCTATGTAGTGAGGGCTGTTATAGTTGGAAAGGCTAAATGGAAGCCTTTAGAGTTGCCTCTGCCAGAGAAAATAGTAAATCGAAAATAGTTTTACATCCCTGTAGGAATTGCAGAAATTAGTGCCACCATCAAGGACTTGAAAGATACAGGGGCTGGTGGGTCCTACCACATCTCCCTTTAACTCTCCTATCTGGCCAGTACAGAAGACAGAATGATCATGGAGAATGACAGTTGACTCGCAAAAGCTCAATCAAGTAGTGACTCCAGTTGCAGCTACTGAACTAATTATGGTGTCCCTGCTTGAGCAGATTAACACATCTCCTGGTACATGGTATGCAGCTATTGATCTAGTAAATGCCTTTTCTCAGTACCTGGCCATAAGGACCACCAGAAGCAATTTGCTTTCAGTTGGCAAGGCCAGCAGTAAACCTTTACAGTTTACTTCTAGGATTTGTTAACTCTCCAGCTCTGTGTCATTACTTAGAAGGGATCTTGATCGTCTCTCTTCCACAAAATATCACATTGATGCACTATATTGACAACATTATGCTGATTGGACCAAGTGAGGAGGAGATAGCAACCACTTTGGACTTTGGTGTGCAAAAAACCACATTTGCACATCAAAGAATAGGAAATAAATCCAACCAAAATTCAAGGACCTTCTACCTCAGTGAAATCTTAGGAATCCAGTGGTGTGGGGCATGCAGAGATATTCCTTGTAAGGTGAAGGATAAGTTATTGTACCTGGCCCCTCCCACCACCAAGAAAGAAGCACAACATTTAGTTGGCTTCTTTGGATTCTGGAGACAGCACATCCTTATTTGGGTGTTACTCAGGCCCATACACCAAGTGACTTGATATATGGAAAGCTGCTAGCTTTGTGTGGGGCCTGGAACAGAAAAAGCCTCTTCAACAGGTCCAGGCTGCTGTGCAGGCTACTCTACCACTTACCCCATATGATCCAGCAGACATAATGGTACTTGAGGTGTCAGTGGCAGACAGAGATGCTGTTTGGANCCTTTGGCAGGTCCCTATAGGTGAATCACAGAAGAGACCATTGGGATTTTGGAGCAAAGCTCTATCATCTTCTGCAGACAACTATTCTCCCTTTGAGAGACAGTTCTTGGCTTGCTCTTGGGCCTTAATGGAAACTGAATGCTTGACCACCAGGTTACCATGTGACCTGAATTGCCCACTATGAGCTGGGTGTTATCTGAACCACCAAGTCATAAAGTAGGACCTGCACAGTAGCAATCCATCGTCAAATGGAAGTGTTATATATGTGATTGGGCCCATGCAGGTCCTGAAGGCACAAGAAAGTTATGTGAAGAAGTTGCCCAAATGCCCATGGTTTCTACTCCCATTACAATGCTCTCTGCTGCCAAGCATTCACCTGTAGCCTCATGTGGTGTGCCCTATGATAGATGAACTGAGGAAGAGAAGACTAGAGCCTGGTTTACTAATGGTTTTTGCATGTTATGCAAACACCACCCANAGTGGACAGCTATAGCATTATGACCCCTTTCTGGGACAATTCTGAAAGATACTAGCAAAGGGAAATCTTCATAGTGGACAGAACTTCAGGCCATAAACATAGTCATACTTTTTATTTGGAAGGAGAAATGGCCGGTTGTGTGATTGTTCACTGATTCATGGGCTTTAGCCAATGGATTGGCTATATGGTTAGGGACTTGAAAAGAGCATGATTGGAAAATTGGAAAGAGATGTGGGGAAGAAGTATGTGGATAGATCTCTCCAAATGGGCAGAGGGTGTGAAGATATTTGTGTCCCATGTAACTGCTCATCAAAAGATGACTTCAGCTAAGGAAGAGTTCAGTAGTCAAGTAGATAGGATCACCCATTCTCTGCATAGTCAGCCTCTTTCCCTGGCCATCCCTGTCATTGCCCAATGGGCTAATGAATAAAGTGGCCATGGTGGCAGAGATGGGGTTATGCATGGGCTTGAAAACATGGACTGCCACTCTCCAAGACTGATCTGGCTATAGCTGCTATTGAGTGCTAGATCTACAACAGCAAAGACCAACACTGAGCCTCGGATATGGCACCATTCTCCGGGGTGATCAGCCAGCAACCTGGTGGCAGATTGACTACATTGGACTGCTTCCTCAGTAGAAAAGATAATGCTTTGTCCTTAACTGAAGTAGATACTTGTTCTGGTTATGGATTTGCCATTATTGTCAAAACTACTACCTGTGGATTTACAGAATGCCTTATCCACTGTCATGATATTCCACACAGTATTGTTTCTAACCAAGGAACTCACTTCACAGCAAAGAAGTGTGACAGTGAGCCCACGATCATGGAATCCACTGGTCTTACCATGTTCCCCACCATCCTGAAGCAGCTGCCTTGATAGAAAGATGGAATAGCCTTTTAAGACAGAGTTACAGCACCAATTAGGTGATAGCAGCCTGAAGGGGTAGGGCAGGGTTCTCAGAAGGTTTTGAATCAGCATCCAATATATGGATTTGGTTTCTCTTACAGCCAGAATCCATGGGTCCAAGCATCAGGGATGTGGGAAAGGCAGTATTTCCACTGCTATTTTGAGTAGGAAAAGTTTTGGTTCAGGAGGAGGGAGTGCTCCCATCGAGAGACACAACAAACATTCCATTGAACTGGAAGCTCAGACTTCTCCTTGGTCACTTTGGGCTTCTGATACCCTTAAGCCAATAGGCTTAAGGAGTAACAGTGTTAGGAGAGATGAGTGATTGANATTACTAAGGGGAAATTGTATTATTTCTCCATAATGGAGGTTAGGAAGGTTATGTCTGGAGTACAGGAGATACTTTAGGGCTTCTCTTGATGCTCCTGTAATTAAAGTCAATGCAAAACTACAACAACCTAATCCAGGCAGGATGAAAAGGGCACAGACACTTCAGGAATAAAGGTATGGGTCACTCCTCTAGGAAAAGAACCAAGACCTGCTAAGGTGCTTGCTGAGGGTGGAGGAAATGCAGAATGGGTAGCAGAGGAAAGTAGTTATAAATACCAGCTAAGGCCACTTGATCAGTAGCAGAAAGAGGATTGTAATTGATATGAGCATTTCTGTCGTATTTTGTTAAGAATGTGTTTGAACAGATATTTGTGTTTTCTTCTATTTCCTTATCATGTAATATAACAAATTAAGAGAGTATCAGTGGTTATCATATTTAAATTTGAGATACTAAAAGAATGTCTCTCAAGGGACATTGCTACCTATTCTAAATTTATAATGCATTTGTGGTTGTAGAAGGGATAGTTATATCATGTTAAGCATAATTATGACCTGGTTTTGGTTTTGGTTGGAAATTAAACATGACATAAGGAGATAGGATTATGTGTCAGGTTGACAAGGGTGGACTTATAATGGCTATTCTTGGTTGTCATTGAGACTACATCTGAAATTAACTAAAACCCAAATGGCTGGGCACACCTCTGAGGAATTTTTTCTTAATTAAATCATTTAAAGTGGGGTCCCATTTCTTTTTTTTCAAGACAGGGTTTCTCTGTATAGCTTTGCGCCTTTCCTGGAACTCACTTGGTATCCCGGGCTGGACTCAAACTCACAGAGATCTGCCTGCCTCTGCCTCCCGAGTGCTGGGATTAAAGGCATGTGCCACCACCGCCCGGCTGGGGTCCCATTTCTAATCCAGATCGTTTGAGGCAGGAAGATCCACACCTCTACTGACAGCCTATGTAAAGGACAGAGAAGAAGGAAACTCTCTCTTTTGCCTGCTTGCTCTTGCCCTCACTAGCAAGCCATTCCTTCACTGGCATTAGAGCCAACTTCTTCAGGATTCTGGCATATACTGAAGACCAGCCAAGACATCCAGCCTCATGGACTGAACAACTGTTAAATTCTTTGGACCGCCTGTTGGTAGACAGCTATTGTTGGATTAGCTGGACCACAGCCTGTAAACCACTCTAATGAATTCCGTTTCTATAGATATTCATTCTATAAGTTCTCTTCCTCTAGAGAACCCTGACTAATATATTAGGTGAGCAGCTTCTCATGCTGTTGTCATTTAGAATGAAACTGGTGCAGTTGTTTTGTTTTCTATCTTAGAACCATGGAGAGAAATTTGGTCATATAATCACTTCATTTGCCAGCCTTTAACTAAATGCTTGCTATTAGCTAGTTCTTCTTTGAAGGAAGACTTCCAGACTAGCTAGTGTGATAGTGTGCAATATATAATACATGGAATGTTATAGTTGAATTTTTCTGTGTCCCGCCTGGGCCCACAGCTGCTCACACCCAAATAAACACACAGAGGCTTATATTTTTTATAACTGTATGGTGTATGGCAAGCCTCTTGTTAACTAGCTCTTATATCTTAACCCATTTTTATGAATCTATACCTTGCCACATGGCTTGTGGCCTTTCAGTATCTTTACATCTTGTCTCTTTTAATGGTGGCTAGCAGCGTCTGCTCAGCTCTACTTTCTTCTCCTCTCTCCCTAATTAGAATGTCCCACCTAACCTTATTCTGCCTCACCGTTGGCCAACAGCTTTATTTATCAACCAATCAGAGCAACACATATTTATAGTGTACAGAATGGCATCACCCATCATTTCCCCTTTTCTATTTAAAAGGAAGGTTTTAACTTCAACATAGTAAAATTACATAAAACAAACCAGTTATCTAGCAAGAATTACAGTTACAATATCTAGTCTATTTGTATTTGGTAAAATTAAAGAAAATATTCTTTATTTGTGAGTCTAAAGTTTTATATCTAATTTATCTTTTATCATAACCAAGGAAAATTATAACTATCTAGTCTTCAACTACATCAAAGACTTCAGAAGGATATAATATTACCTAAGTAAACAGGAAGAGCATTGTATGCAACTTCCAAAAATCTAGAATGACAGAGACAGCTGGCTACCTAGACAGTTACCCAAAGTTCTTCTGCAATGTTGGGGCATCCATACTTTAGCCTACAGGCGTAGAGTCTCTCAGTTGCTTCTCTCCGTGTCCTGTAGAATGTCTGGCAGTTTCTTCTGTGAAGCAGGAACCTGAATGACCATCTCGCCTTGCAAAGTTCAGTGGTCACCTTGCTATGGGTCCTGCATGTCCAGTTGATACACCATTTTTTCAAGCAGTTTAGGCAATAACAGTTACTTGCCCAAATGGCTATTTTTGCCAAGAAGAAGATAAACTCCATATGCAGTGTCTTCAGCGCTCATCTTTCTCTTTAAAGTAAATCGGTGCTGCCAGGAGCAGGCGTGTCTCACTGTCCAGAAAGTCTGTTTTTAAAACATTTTAAATGCCTTCCTTGCTCTCTCTCTCTGTCTCTGTTCCAGCTCGAACCTCCCGCTCCTTTACACTCTCATCCACCACCCCTTGCCCCCCATTTCCCCCCCCTCACTCCTAGTCAGCCTGTGTGGATCTCATCCATTTCTCTCTCTCTGGGCGATCCATGCGTCCCTCCTAGGTTCCTCCCTGTAGCTGTAGGTTGCAGTCTGGTTATCCCTCGCTTCACATCTAGTATCCACCTATGATACTAGTATCCACCTATGATACACCTATGATAACATGATAAATGGGGAAATCATGGGAATAGGGAGAAACAGAGTGCTAGAGAAGTCCCGGAGAGTCCACAGGGATGAACCCACCTTAGACCACTGGAAATAATTGATAGGGTACCTGAACTGGCCTGATCCAGTGATCACATGGATGAATACCCTAACTGCCACCATGGAGCCCTCATCCAGTGACTGATGGAGACAAGTGTGGGCACCGGGCGGAGCTTCAGGAGCCCAATTGATGGGAGACAGGGGGCCCTCTATGAGCAAGGGACTAGGAGACCATGATGGGAGGGTGTGCAGAGATGGCCAGCCAAACTAGTGGAGGCGCATGAACTACGGACCCATGGCTGAGAAGCCTCCATAGGCCCTCATCCAGAGACAGATGGAAGCAGATGCGGAGATTCACAGCCGGGCGCCAGGCAGAGCCCCAGGAGTTCAACTGATGGGAGAGAGGAGAGGTTCTATGAGCAAGGGACATTGAGATCATGAAGCCAGCCAAGCTGGTGGAAATGCATGAACTGTGGACCAATAACTGTGGAGCGCCCCCATGGTACTGAACTGGGCCCTCTGGAGGCTTCAGACAGTTGTTTGGCTTGAAGTGTCTGAGGGCCCCCAGGCGGTGGGATTGGGATCTGTCCCTGGTGCAGGGGCTGACCTTTTGGAGCCCAGTGCCTATTGTGGGACACCTGGTGCAGTCTTGGCACAGGAAGGAGGGTCTTGTCCTGCCTTGGCTGAGAGTGCCAGGCTCTGGGACTGTCTCTTATACACATCTAGATGTGTATAAGAGACAGGAGTAGGAGTGGGTTGAGGGGGAGAGCTGGCGGGGCTGGAGGAGGGAGGAGAGGGAGATCTGAGGTTGGTATATAAAAGGAGTGGAAGATCTTCTTAATAATAAAAATAAATAAATAAAACATTTTAAATGCCATATTCTGTAGGTCTTTGAAGTGTTTGAAGATTACCTATCTATCTGAAATATATCTTTGTATACCTAAAAGACTTAACATGACTATAAGTTTGACTATCATAGAAGACTAATTATTCATCTGTATTTCTTAATTATACATTACAATTTAAATGAGTTAAACAAACATAATACCTTAAACAAGAGTAGAAATATAAAGTATAACAAGATTAACTTTAAATTTGTATCAATAAACTAAAATCTATACCAATGTAAAACATTTTAAACAAGTTGCTCTTTAAAAGTAGGTTCAACAATCCATCCTTTTATCCTATCATATCTATATCCTNTATTTTCATATCATATCCCCCTTTCTTCTTTTAGAAAGAGATTGACTATGACCAATAACAATTTATAATCTAAACAAAGGCAAACATCTATAATCTATTTTTTGGGAATATGGGTGTAATGTTCTAGGCTACTTCCTGTTGATAGAGGGGCTGCTATATTTTATGGGGGTCTTGAGAAAATTCGAGATAATGTTCAAGTCCTGGGAAGACCGGTTATAACCTTTGTTGATAGGTACCATCTGTTAAGGTTCAGGAGGTCTGGCTTGATCAAATCTGACCCATCTTAACTTGGAACAAATCTGTGGAAACAAAAGCAGAGCGTCCTTTCCAAATCAACGTATCCTTAGATCCAGAGTTTGAAGTCAAGATACCTTTAAAATATACATGTTGATTTAACTCAGCAGCTTTTACAATCAAACGTCTGTCTTGTAGTTAAAAATCCCAAAGACAATACAATCCAGACTTTTTGTGTAATATCCATCTTTACATGACTTATTATATTATTTTTACTATCTCTTTAAAGAATTTATTTTTTAAAACTTTTTATTTCTTTATATAACTGTCCATATTTTTTTCTCTCTTCTAAGCCTACATACATTTTTACATACATTGTGAACCATTTAAAGTCTTATTACATCTGAATCTGTTTTATTGTGAATCTATAATCCTTTTGTGTCCATGAGGGATTTTAAATTGCTAAACTGCATGGCTAACATTGAAGCTGCAGCCCTGGCTGTTTACTCTGCCCGCTTTAGCTTTTTACCATGGCAGAACTATGTTTATCATTTACCGCTTATCGCTAACTCTGGGAGGCAGTGGGTCCATGCCCATCTAGCAGTGTGTAGCCCAGAAACCTTTTTTTTTTTTTATTAGCGAAAGCTAAATCCACCATGCAGCATACTGTGCCACTTGCAGACGCCACTGTGTACTGTACAACGGGAATCCACCATGCTGTAGGTCAAGCCCAAATGCTGTGGCGTCTCGAGGCCCACATGAGACATGAAGTAGGAAGCTGTTTTTGACTTTATTATTTTGTGTTTAGAAGCCCTTTTTAAACTCTTTTAGGCCTTATGGAAATTTGAGAGCCCCACATTGGCCGCCATTTGTAGTTGGATTTTCCTGTGTCCCGCCCGGGCCCACAGCCGCTCAGACCCAAATAAACACACAGAGGCTTATATTATTTATAATTGTATGGTCTATGGTAGGCTTCTTGTTAACTAGCTCATATCTTAAATTAACCCATTTTTATAAATCTCTACCTTGCCTCGTGGCTTGTGGCCTTTCAGTATCTTTACATCATGTTTCGTTTGACGGTGGCTAGCAGCATCTGCTCAGCTCTGCTTTCTTCTTCTACTTTCTCCCTAGTTAGAATGTCCCATCTAACCTTATTCTGCCTTACCATTGGCCAACAGCTTTATTTATCAACCAATCAGAACAACACATATTACAGCATACAGAACAACATTACCCATCAGAGTGTTCCCAAGGCTAGGTGTCTTGTTTCTATTGACTTGCTAGTGCCGAAAGATCATAACTGTGGTTAGAAATGGTGTTTTGAAAATAACCTTTATTATACTTATTTTATGTGTATGCATATGTATATAAATGTGGACACAGAGGTCAGAGGACATCTTGTAGGAATCAGTTCTCTTATTCCATTATGTGGGTTCTAGGAATCAAATTCAGGTCATTAGGCTTGGCATCAAGTGCCTTAACTTGCTGAGCCATCTTGCCAGCCAGTAAAAGTCTTGGGTAGGGGGAATGTGGGGCTGGAAAGAGGGCTCAGCATTTAAGAGTGTGTACTGGACTTACATAGAACCCAGATTCCATTCCCAGTATCCATGTCAGGGGTTCACAAGCACTTGTAACTCTAGCTTCAGGGAGAATTAATGTCTATTACCTCAGAAGGCACCTACATTTATGTGAATATACCCATAAAGAGATACATACACATAATTCAAAATCAATTTTAAAAAGTGAATCACTAAAAAATATGTGTGTGTTTGTATACTGTATGTACGTGTTTGTATGTGTACATACAGATGGTTTGGACATGTGTGTACACATGCATGTGAAAACTAGAGGTCAATTTGAGTCTCTTCCCGAATCACTTTTCTGTTTTTTGTTTGTTTGTTTGTTTGTTTGTTTTGAAGATAGGGCCTCTCATTGAACCTGGAGCTTATTCATTTGCTAGGCTGGATGGATAAGGATCCCCTGTCTCTGTCCCCAAGTGCTCAGATTACAGAAAGTTTCTGCCATGCTGGAGTTCTCTATGAATGCTGGGGATCCAAACTCAGGTCCTCTTGTTTATGCAGCTGACACTTTGTCAACTTTGCCATCTTCTCAGCTCCTAAAAAATAAAGGGTCTTATATGAACTTTGCGACGTGTTTTGTAAGTGTTTAATGAGAATGGAAATATGACCATGTACAGTCTATATATAAATAAAGGACACACATGTAACACTTCCTCTTGTTTGTTTGAGAACACTGCTATATTGAGGGTAGTATATAACAGAGGTTCTGATGTTAGTGCCATGTCCCGTGGGGACTGGAGAGGTTTACCTAGAGACAGAGGCTCCTCAGATACTAACCTTATCCTTGTTACTGCTTTCTTCAGGTAAGCCTGATGTTCAGCCACTGGTTGCAGTCTGTCCAGTGCTGTGACTTAAATATGTGCATAAGCCATCTTTACTTTTTTTAAGTCCCACTCCTCTCCTGAGGGATGGCATTCCCTGTGATGGTGGCTATGTGGGCACAGCCTCTGCTCTTCGTAAATTTCACTTCCTAGGGTCACTTCCTCTCCGCCTACTCTTCCAGTGTTACATATTATCTTATGGTATCTATGAGCCATTGTATGTCTTTGCCTTCACACATTGCCCCATCCTCTCAAAGTAGTTCTTCCAAGGCAGAGGTCATTGTTCCTTCCTCTGAACACAACTTTCATGCTTTACATACTTCAGGTGTCTATTTATAATCCTTGATCTCCCTTTATCTTTTTCCAGTTTTCCAGTCAGCTCTTCATAGGTGAGGACTGTGTCTTAATCTCCAACCTGTAGAGTAGTACTTGACTGAGGTACTGTGTATCTGCCACTCAAAAAAAGGCAGTTCATCTGGAAAGAAAGGAGAGGGTACTCAAGACTTGAAATGAAAGGATGGCTCTAATTACTTAAAAGAACAAAAGTGAAATACTTATTTGCAGAAGCATGGTTCCTATTACAGAAGTCATTTCATACTAATTATAACTGTAAGGAGATAACTGCTCCTTTGAGTCTGCCAGAGTTTTGAATAAGGGGCATTGTGTCTACAAAGAACTAGTTTACATCACCAAATTTTATTTTAATTTCACAATGAAAGCCTCTTAGCCATTAGAAAATATACTTTACTGGGTTTACTTTTAGTTTTTGTCCCTCTTGCTAGAGTGCCATCCNCATGAAGGCTGAGGACTTTTGTTGTTGTTTGTTTTTGTTTTTGAGCCCTAGTTTCTCTGTGTAGCCCTGGCTGTCCTGGAACTCGCTCTGTAGACCAGGGTGCCTTGAACTTACAGAGATCCTCCTGCCTCTGCTTCCTGAGTGCTGGGATTAAAGTCATGAGCTACCACTGCCCGTGTTGTTTGATTTGTGAGATAGAATTTTGTTATATAGCCTGTGCTTATTAAAAAACAAAACAAACAAAAAAAACTTTAAAAAGTTCAGTTGATCTTGAAGGAAATGTAATTGTACTAGAGTATAAACAAGTCTCGTTAATATCCATGTCACTGTAGCATCAAATGCATTATATCCGGCCATGACTGACTAGTTCTTGTCACAAAAGGATTTTTCTTTTCCAGATAATTAACAAGTTGCTGGATGATAGTTAATACTAATTTTTTTTGAAACAGGGTTTCTCTAACCTTGGAGCTCACTCTGTAGACCAGATTGGCCTCAAACTCAGAGATTCGCCTATTTCTGCCTCCTGAGTGCTGGGATTAAAGATGTGCACCACCACTGCACAGCTGTTAATACTAAATTTCAAACAGCAACTTTGAGAACAGTTATGAGTAAGTCTGTTGTTCTTCATTATGAGGTCACAAAAGTTATTGTAACATTTTTAGGTTGTGCCATTTGGGTATGCTACGTTACACATATTGATCTCAGAAATCTTTTGAAGTTAGTAAACAGAGTCACCTGGAACTGCAATTAGTCATGGCCCCTAATTTCCCAAATGCCACATCCCTCATCAAGGCTAGAAATGTAATGAACGTGCTATTTCTAACTAAGTTCTGCTTTGGTGTATACAGAAAGAATACAAGAATTCTGAATCATGAAGTTGTTTAGGGCTGAGGAGAGAATATAATCATTACAGTTCTTTAGCCTTCATAAAAAGACCCTACAGACAGTTGTTTTCTTGGCTATATTTATAGATCTTACTTAAGCTTTTTGAGAAAACTCAACTAATTATCCTTATACCAGNATAAAACTGCTTAGAACTTAGTATGTATTTTGGAAAAAAAAAGTCTTAAAAAAAAAAAGATTTGTGTGTGTGTGTGTGTTGTGTGTGTGTGTCTGCGTGCGCGCGTGTGCGCATGCATGTGCGCATGCATGTACAGGTGCCCACAGAGGCCAGAATGGGATGCCAGATCTACTGGAGTTGGAGTTGCAAATAGTTTTGAGCTGGCCAGTGGATGCTGGGAACTGAACTCCTATTCCTCTGCAAGAGCAGCAAGTGCTGTTAATTGGAGCCATGTCTTCAGCCCCAAGAGATAACCTTTTTAGTAAGGTATCATCTAAAATAGTTTCAGTTTAACTCTTCAGATCTTTATTCAGTATCTGAGGAGTATTTGGAAGGAGCCTTCCATAGCACTTGATCTTTGTTTTTTATTTATATCAAACTCCTTTAGTAGATACTGAGGTCTGTGTTTGCAAGTTCCCATTTGAAAATCTCACATTCACCCAGTATTTGGTTAAGCTGAACTTCTTGTCATTTACCAAATCCACAAGTGACCATGCCTCTAAATAATACTATACTAACTGAGATTTATCTCCATTTCACTTTTGCTACTCTTTCTACCTATGGAAGACATTATGCATAAAATGTGGTATTATGTGTGTGTGTGTGTGTGTGTGTGTGTGTGTATTGTAAAGTTGTAAAATACATTTGGATCACAAATTAGTGTACCTTTCTAAGTGTTACTGATGGGCTTTGGTTAAACACAGTGAATGGACACTTGTCTGGTGGTAACTGGGAGAAAAACTCCTTACTTAGTGAATATGCAATAGATACAGTTGTGTATTGAGCTCCTTCAGTTACTAAAGTATATGCATCATTATATCTTATTAAATATCTTTCTTGGGACTTTTTTAGACTACATAATTTATTTTTGTGCTGTTGTTTTATAAGGGAAGAAGTTCCTAGTGATCTGAAAATACATTTCTTGCTGAGATGTATATTCTTTTTGAAAGCACGATCATAATGTTATTTGTCATTTGGATGAATAATTTAGTATTTATGTTTATAGGGAAAAAACCCACTTGACTATTTTTTTTAATTTAACATGTGAACTATTAGCTAATCTTGACAATGAGAAATAATTTGTAGCTTTTGAAAACAATAAATGTAAAACTACAGAATGCTTTAGATGAATCAAGTGGGATATAACCAGCTTAGTTTACTTTCCTGGATTTTGCTCTGAATGCTTGTGTCATCAAAGAACTGTGGTAGAGTGAGTAGTGTTGTATAGTGCAGAGAATAATGTAGCATGCAACCATTCTAATTATACTCTGGTATACATTGCATTAGAAAAGACAACATTATATGTATCTTAAGACCTTATGTCAAAACAAGGAGCTTTAAAATATTACAGAGAAAATGAAATCCTATATTAGGTTTACAATGGAAATTGAATAGTTTTTTATTTCTTTTCATAGGACTTGAAACTATCAACAATCTCAGGTAAAATGAAGGGTGTTGCCCTTGAACTCAGTTCCTGAGTGTTGGACTACCACATAGTGACATCTAATCCCTTATCTAGAATACCAAGCAATATCTATTACAAAATTAATTCAGAGAGGCATCATTTCTGATTTCTAATTACTCTGTTTCAAATGCCTTTGAAGTAAAGTGGGTGGAGCCTTGCATGTGGGATTAATTGTCTTTTTGTTCATTTATTCAGCCTGGTATTTAACTGGTTCTTATGTGTATTAATATTAATATTTTAAAGTGTGGTAGAAAAAGAAGTTGGGTGAAACTCAGCATCCTGTAGCTTGTTGGCTGAGGCCTGTGGTGCCTGGTTTTTTTCTATTGCTATTAGTTTTAAATTCTTATTCTTCCAGAAAGGCTAGAGATCTTTAAAGGTCTAAAAACAAGCAAAGAAGTAAACACTCTGTAGACTACTCCTGCCAGTGAAAACAAGTCCAGAATGAAAACTAGAGAATGTGTTTGCTCTCCTGTACTGAGCTGGAATTGTCTACTGTGACTTTTGTGTATTTGGTCATCTTGAACACTAGTGTTGAAAGGTAGCTTTCAGTTTGTACTTTGCTTTTTTTGTAACTATGTGAAAATATAAAAAAAGCTGATCATTGTCTTTGAATGAAGGTGCCCACTGTGTCCTGACCACTAGATACAATACTTGCTTTGTTATTTTTTCTTATTATATATTCTTTAATATTCCAAAAGACTATATATTCTAAGTCTTTTTATTTGAAGGGAGTTTAACTCTCAGGGACTCTTCTGAACTTGTCTTTTCCTCAGATTCAGTACTTGTATTGTGATGTAAAGAACATCAGCACTACAATACTAAAACATCTTCCAATAGGATTTCTGGATAGAGATGGAGTTTCCTGGTAAAGTGCTTGCTTTGCACGTGTGAGATGCTTAGATTGGTTCGCAGTGGTAAAGAAGAAAGGGAGACTTACGTCATTTATTCTTCATTTCTGTTCCTTCAATGACAAATTGAAGATAATACCAATTTATAATTGTGAAATATAACCTGTAGATTTCATTGAGTACAAATTTAAATGCACACACACACACACACACACACACACACACACAAATGGCTGGGCATGGTGGCACATGCACTCAGGAGGCAGAGGCAGGCAGGTCTCTGAGTTTGAAGCCAGCACGTTTTACATAGTGAGTTTTAGGCCAGTTAGAGCTGCACAGTGATAACCTGCCTCAGAAACCCACTCCTCAAAAGACCCCAACCAATACACACACACACACACACACACACACAAAAAAAAAACAAATAACTAAGGACTGCAAATGTCTATATAATCACCATTTAAGTAATTGCTAACACCTTAAAATTAATTTTTTACTTAGGTATAAATTGCTAAATGTAGTATAGCTTTGGTTTTAACTGAGTTCCATTACATTATTTAGAATTATTTTTAATTATTATTTTAAAAATTATATATTATTGTATGTATGTGTGTTTGTGCATGCATGCAGATGTGTGTGCAGATCAGAGGAAAACTTTGTGGAGTTGAATCTTGCCTTTCTCTTGTTGAGGCAAGGTTTTCTTGTTTCTGTATCTGTGAACTTCAGGCTAGTTGGCACATAAGCTTCTGGTGGAGTCTCTGGTCTCTGACTCTGATCTTGATATTGGAGTCCTAGGATTACAGATGTGTACCACTGTCATTCTGGTTATTATGTAAATTCTGAGGTCTGAACTCAGATCATCAGGCTTGCACAGAAAGTGCTTTTACCTCCTGAGCTCTCTCCTCATCCTGCCCCTTAATTTTTGAGATTTGTCAGTGTTGTAGTTTGTTTTCTTTTTTATGTAGTGTTCTATCTTATATACCATGTCACTCATTGTTTGTG